>VDFB02102141.1:0-118942 GCA_007258455.2 Sequoia sempervirens | reverse complement strand
GCTATTATCTACCAAGCTTCCTATCAAGCACCTCGTGTTCATCCAGGACTCCAATGATGAAGAGGGAGATGCTGCTAAAAGGGAAAAAGGGCTCCCCAAGGGTGGGGAAATTGAAGTCTCAACCAAGGAAGGTAAAGGTGATCATGAATCACCTAAAGAAAAGGCCACTATGCCTGAGTGGCTTGAAAAACAACTTGAGAAGAAAACTCTTGCACCAAGGGACCCAAGAGCAAAGTTGGAGGCCATCTTGGCCCGAGCATAGGTTACAACTAGAAAAGAGAAAAGGTCTAAGATCAGATCCAGGGTAACGATGGATTCCTCTGGGTCTCGAGCTGTGCAAATAGCCACGCCCGTGGTAGGTCAGGAAAGGATAACTTACAATGTCTCCACAATGGATCTAGGGACCACCACCAGAGAAAAGAAGGTAGGGCATCTTGAAGAATCAGTGGCCATAGTGGTACACTTGATAAAGGAGGACAAGATCTCAAAAGATGAGCTTAAAGCACAGGTAGCTACTTTGACGGATTACATCCAACAATGGTCTTCAGTAGATGACCTGCCTACCACGTCCACGACCCCACCCCAACTGCTGTCCAAAGATCAAATTGATAAGATGGAAAGGAGAAAGAACTTGGAAAAGACTACCAAGATTTGGTTTCGATAGGTCCTGTACGTCGGCAACATGGGAATTAGCCGGGCTGTTCGGACAACCAACAAGTTCTTGGATCTGCTACGATCTTTGGAAGGAACGAGGAAGCTCTGCACTGACTTCCCTACAACATACAACTCCACCTTTCCAAAGATCGAAGCCATCCTTCAGTTGCTGAAAGCCACATGGGAAAAGGAGCTTGCATTCAACAAGGACAATCATTGGTTGATGGATGTGTGGCGGCAAGACTTTGACAACAGGAAGGAAAGGTTGGAGCAAATAATAAGTAAAGTGGATCCAGATATCGAATGGATCAAAGAAATTAGAGCGAAATGTGCTCGATACCTCAAGCTAATGACGGAGTACGACATGCCCACAGTACAGATGGATCCGAAGAAGGTAAAACCTTACTTCTAGAAGAAGATGGAGGATGGGATTTCTAGTGAAATGATGGTAGAGTTTATGAGTTTTGCTGCCTGTGCCTTCGATCAATCAGAGCTATTCAGGGATCAGGGCACAAAGTATGATGAAGACTGGAAAAGGCTAGAAGATAATGCGAAAGAATGGAGCTACCAAATGTTGCGATATGAGATCATCGAGGTAGACAAACTCCAACCAGTCATCATGAAGTTCATAGAATATGCAGCATTGAAGAAGCAAGGAGGCAGCCCTGTTGATGATAAAGAGCTCCCCAAAGAGTAGCTATAGTAAAACAACAATCAGCTAAAAGATAAAAAGCTACAGTGTCGTCACTAGATGACGAAATAGGGAAAGGACAAATGCTATTTTTTAAATTGTAATATATTGAGAGTTGGTGAAACCCTATTTTGTAATGAATCTTGGCCACACAATGAGAATAAATCCTGGCCATTCATTTGGACTTTGAAAAACTATAAATAGGGCTCTCCTCTCATTTGCAAAGGGAGAGTTGAGTTGCTGTAAAGACATGTTGCATAAATTTATAATGAAAATACATTGACTTGGTGCATTTTTTGAGTTTTTCACATGTTACTTGATTCAACCTCCATTGTTAGATGCTTGGCTTAGATTCGTATTGCTGTTCTAGTTAGTTGTATTCTTGCTTTGATAGATTTTAGAAATGCTATTCCGTGGTTGTGAAATTCCTGCGGTGTAGATGCCTTCTTAGTCCACACTTTTTGCTATTTGCTGATGGTAGATAGCTGTGTAAAGTTAGTCTGGGCTTAAATTCAAAGCTTCTCTACACTTTCATCTTTGTTCATGCATGCATATGGTGAATGAAAGATGAAATATTTGTAGACCTTAGAAGATAGCACAAATTCCATGAGACTGTGAGATTTCTGGTTAAGTGGGATATTGTTTCCAGGAAGCTGTCCATTGCAGGAATTCCATTATCACTGTTCACTGTTAATTGCAGATCCAGGAACCTTCTCTCTTCCCTTCCCTTTTTCTCTTTTTTTATAAAGTACCTTAGGAAAGGTTCATTACACATTGTAAAGTTAAATCCAATGATAAAATGGAGTTCAAGACTGCTGTTTGAACCTACAAAAAATGCACAACAACTTCTCCATCTCAGGAACTCCATTTCAAGATCCAACTTCCCCACTTTGTAACTCACTCGTAAGATTGCCTTGTGATTCCAGCAAATCACATCAAACAACTGAGATATTCCAGGCACTATCAATACCTGACATTAGAGACCTTGGGATAGTGTTTTGCAATCTGTTGTGGAAGATTGTCTTTCAAGAGAGGTGATGCACCTATGCATTACCTGTGTTGAGAAGTGCATAAAAAACACATCAACACAAACCTATACCACTACATAGTGCTTAGAACTAGCTTTCCAGCAACTACAAGAAGTAAAAAATCTGACATTGTGGATGAAAGTTATGCAAAATTGAAAAAAATGCTATAAAATGGACTCCTGGTGGCTCTCTAATGGTGGCCTGGTGGCTCCACCAGCGGCGGCGGTGCCTGAGTGATGCTCGGGTGGTGGACTCCAAAAAACTATTAAATTTGATATAATATTTCTTTTTCAAAAAATTGGCCCCCCTTTAAGTTTGGACCTGACCGAAATATTAAATCAAGCATAAATCACTTTGAAGTCCAGCGGTGGAAGGTTTTTTTAATAAATAAAAATTCATTAAATAAAAATTTTAGGCAGTTTGATTTTCTGTCGAGCCTGCCAAATAGGATTGTTGGACAAAGCCAATAGTCCATCGACGACTAGTCATTGTAACCCCATGGACTACACAGTTCATGTGGCTAACAACCACAAGCTGTACCTATTGATGGTGTTTTTAGCAGTACAACAACTTAGACAAAATACAAGTATCCTATCTCTCTTGAAAGGTAAATTTCTATCAACAAGCCTCAAGAAATAACCCCAAGGTCTCTAATATTAGGTCTTAACAATGCAACAAACAACTAAGTGATAAATGTGAAAATGTTGGTAATCACAAGGGGCCTTACAAAAAAAATGTTGGAAGTCTCAAATTCATCAAATATAGAAATAATGGTGATGCTTTGTGAATCTTGCTCTAACAACAATTTCAAAGAAATAGCAAAAGATGCCAGGTTTAAGAGAGTTATATAATCTAAAACCTAAGATCCATTATGCAAATAACAGAGTGTTCAGGATGGATCAATCTTCAAAACCAATCCTTGCTTAACCAAGATTACATCCATAGTATCACAAAGACAGTGAAATCTCCAAAGGAATTAATGATTTTCAGATTGTAAATATTCAAACATACATTCAAACATTCACAAGTGAGCTTATGCACAAAATAGAGTAGGCCCATGCTAACTTTACACAACAATCCATAATTAGCAGATCACTAAAAGTATGAACTGAAGATTCCTCAATGCCTCAAACACTTTGTCATGAACACAATTGAACTGCAACTAATTCTAAGATTAACCATAAAACACTTACTCAAAAGATAATAAACCAGAGCCACAAGAACCATGCATAGATGAAATAACACAAGGAAAAAACACCACAAGACAATGTCTTCACTTGTATTCACTTCACCAATAATTTGCAACAATTAAAGTTCCTCAAATGCAATAGTATCAACAACCTAACAACTATCAAATTTTTCACTATTATCTATTCACTATTCACTATTCGCTATCAACCTTACAAATAAGGAAGAGTTCCTAATTTATAAAACCTCTCCATGTAGATAGACTTTTGGAGGGAAAATTTAAAAATTAGGGTTTACATAAAGTTAGCCAGATAGGTCAACCTAATCAATTTCTAGAATTTCCTAATGTTATCCATTAAATAAGAATTGCAAGTCAACTCTCTCCACATGCGTTTCTAATTGCATAAAGATTCTCTCACATAAACCAATTTAGTGCCAGCTGGCGGATCCTAACAAACTTAACATAGCTAAGCTAGGTCATCCTACTTGTCTTCATCTTTTCCATTTTTAGAAATCTCTTTAACCTTGGAAAGTACAAAATCCAAGTCAACCTGGGTTGGGATTGGTATCAAATTATTCTTATTTTAATTATATTTATTCTTCCCCATATTTTGTCAAAGCTTTTTCCCATTCGCCATGAAGCCCCTGATACCTGTGCAAATTAGAAATGTAAATTGCAACATCCTCTAGCTGATCCTTTATCACAGGTCCATCACTGCTTGGAGCATAAACCTCATGCCACCATTTCTACAATTGCTTGACATTTAAATTCATTTGTCCAAATTTCTTCCTCCCAGTGACAATTTCTAGAAATATATTGCAACTATCAGAGATTTCGCTAACTTTAACTTGAGCCTTTGATATTTTCTTTAGTGCCTTGACTTTGAGTTCATTTTTGAAATTAAAGGCCTCTATCCACTCAATTGCTTTGCTTGTATTGTCGACTATGAGGATCCCTTCCTTCCTTGATCAATACATCCCTTGGAACTTCATATACCTTCTTTAACTTAGAAATGATGGTATCATTAGGTGCTTGATATTCAGTAATAAGCCGAGTTATGTCCTCAAGAAGAGATGTCTCCTTTTCATGCATATGTAGTGTCTTCTCAATCATCACATCTCCTCTCTATATTACACTATCCAACCATTCTTGGGTGACCTACAAGGAAGATATCATCTTTTCAATTTCCAATACAACATCCTTTGATAACAATCCCTTTACAAATGAAGATCCTTCACTAGTCCCAACTTGCAATGGTTTGATGAAATGTTGCACATACTTTTGTACATCTCTTAATTGTTGCTGCAACCTCTCCTTAGCTTGAGTCTCACTATTCAATATTTTTAGTATTGTTTCAACTAACTCTTGGAGATCTTCTTTCTTTTGCTCTTTTTTTGTTGGACTTAGGATGATAGTTTGTACTTTGTGATCTGAAGGTCTGATCTCATCTTTGAATTTGTTATCTGTAGGAGTAGCAATGTGGACAAATCTGCTATTAAATTCATCTCTTGTAAACCTAGAGACTGTCCTTTCCTTCTTTCTCTCCTCGGGCTGACCCCAACTAGTCAAGAACTTATCCCAATCAAGACTTCCCTCTTCAACAATGATTGGCTTAGGTTTTAGTCTCTCTTTTAGCCAATTAGGAATATCAGATTCTGCTTCTTCTTGAGAAATCTCATGCTCAATCTAATCCTTTGAAGGATCATCTTCAATGTCTTCTTGATTTGCATCCTTTTCATCCTCTACATCATGTTTCTCCTTACTTCTATCTTCTTCATCAACTACATTTTCATGCTCCCTCATAGGAGGCTGGGAAGGAATTTCCACTATTACCTCTGATGTTGCCTCTTTGCTTCATATTTCTATAACATTCTCCTCTAATTGCCTCCTGAAATTATTCAACTCCCCACTTTTGGGTGTAGGGACATCCTCATCCTCTTGTTCCTCTTCTGGATTTCTTGAAACATTTTCATCATGAATAGTATCCTCACCCACTGACATGTTTTGCATAGGAGTATTAGGAGGAGTATTGTGTCCTATAGCTATTCCCTTTGCTTCTTCTTGAGCATCATCAGTAGGTGCTTCTTCATTGTCATTCTCATGCTCACTCATCATTTCACTGACATCTTCTACAAGGATAGTTTTTTGTTTTGGAGAATTCCTCTGTACATACATGCGAGGCTTCTCTCTTGAACTTTCTACATCAACTACCTTGGCATGAGTGGTGTCCTCTTCACTAATCTTGGCATTTTTGGACTTGGACTTAGCTATCTTTTGTCCCTCAATAATGATTCTTCTATTTTTAGAAGGCCGGGCCTCCTCAGTTCCCTCTTCAATAATCTCTTTTACAAGATTTCTCACTTTGGAAATAGGTTTCCTTTGAGATCCTTTCCCTTTTGCCTGACTTCTAGTTCTTTTAATTATAAATTATTTTTCCTTTGTGTCTTCCTCTAAATGAGGCTCAACAATATCATCCTTGGTGGTTTTTGTTTCCTCCTCAAAATGAGATTCATGATCTCCCATCAAATCATATGTGAATTTATTTCCATTTCCCTCTAAGTCCAAAATTTTGTGTTTCACCCACAACTTAGAGTACTTTAACACAGGGACATTGAGTAAATTTAAATCAACTACCTCCTCCTTGGAACAATTACCAATAGGAAGTGTTTTGCCTTTATATTGCTCATAGCCATATGGTGCTACAAACATTCCTCTTCATTATCTACTTGATTAGGTACATTGGCTATCCTGTGAAGCCTGATTAATCTAAAGGATAGCCTAGAGTATTTTCTTCTAATCACCTCAAACGCATCTCTGTAGTTAGCCCAATAGTCTTCAATATGATCTCTACGATTAAATTCTATGGTAGCCATCCTCTGTGCTATTCGATAGGGATCAAAGTTACCTCTATCTGTGTGTGAATACAAATAGAAATTGACCATATCCTTTTCTAAATGATGAGCACTTTGTATGGAGGGGAAAGCTTCCAAACTTCCAACTCTCAAGGGAAAATCACCTCCCATCCTTGTTCGATGCATATTCTTCAAAACAGTATCAACTGCAACAACCTGCCTAGATACTTCCAACAATATGAGCTTATTAGTTGGGTACCTTGGAAGTCTAAAGGGCACTGCTAGTGAAGCATGCACTCTGATATAAGAAAACCTTGGAAATTTGATGAACCAATAAACATATCTTTTAATTAAATCCATTGCATCTACTGAAATCTTGACATGAAGTGCATCTTGAAGCAGTCTTGTGATGTACATGAGAAAAGCATAATTGGATCTCCTATAGTTGGAAGTATGGAATTGTAGCTGAGGGTATACATCACAGATCCTGTCTTTTCGTAAGACTCCTTTGAAACTCAAACCTCTATATTTGTTCTTTCTAGCAAGCAAGTACACAAGATATGAGGTCATGGTGAACTTCTTTATGTATTGAACACTTTCTTAGCTACATATCTAGGTTGTCACTAATGATTCCAACCCAATGGTAGTGAGTTCCTTTGAAATTTTTTGAGATGACATAAAAAATATAGTCCTTAAACATGAAAGCTTCTTCCAACCCCATTACTCTGCCCAAAAGAGTAATCACATCATTATATTCCAATTTGAAATTGCTCATGTGCAACTGCTTGGGAAATTTAGAGTAATGTGACTTTGGTTTTTCAATCCAAGAGCTGTTCATCATGTCCAAAGCCTTATTGGGATCTTTCTCATAGAATTCTTGAGCTTCCTTTATACTTATCCTCACCAATTTTTGATGGGAACCAATGTTTAAAGTACCAGCTATGAACTCCTCAGTTATGTTTGCCATTATTCTTCCCTGAGGGCCTACAATTACCCTTTTATTAGAATCATAGTGCTTGGAACATTCTATAACAAGATTAGTGCATTGAATTAGAAGGTGGAAAACCAACAACTTGAGCCAATCCTATATTAGTGATGACTTGTACAAGAGGGGTTTGTGCATCACCAAACATTCTCTGTTTGAAATCATTATAATCTACGTGGCCCATATTGGTGTCTCCAACCTTGCTCCATGTGGAAATGATCCTAGTATCTCGCTTTATCCCCTTAAAATCATACTTCATCTTTTCTACTCTGGTTGGAGGACCTTCCTTAACAGGTTCAACTAACTTTTCCTTAGACTCCGCTCCCTTGCTGGATTCACTTTGCATCTGTTTGAGAGAAGACAATAATTACCACATTGCTAAAGAGATCTAACCATTATAATTAGTTACATCATTTGAATAAATCATTAAAGTGCATATGCAACCTAGAATCATCTCCTAATTCCACCAAGATTCTAAGAAACCAAGTTAAAACCTTTAAAGTGCATCTTAAGAATGTTGAATATTTGAAATGATGAGGGGGGGGGTGAATTAGTATTCGACTGACCAACTTAATTAGTAACCATCCAATTAATAATCCACATGTAGCAACTATGATGAACTAGAACATAAATAAAAGTATAACACATAGACACTAGAAGTTTTACATGGAAAACCCAAAATGGGAAAAACCACGGTGAGGATTAGCTCACAATATATTATAACTGGTTACAAAATATTATGGGGCTCACTGCCAGGACTCACTATCCTTAAAAGGCTCACAACCTGAGTACAAAGGATGGCTTAATTCCAAAGTACAAAAGATGTTGGCTCACTGCCAAAAATGAACTGTAGAAGTGCACCTACATAGTGTTGGAAGTAATTCTGGTTAAGATCTGGATTTTTTCTCTGGTTGCTGATACACAAAAAAATTATCTATAGCTTCACATTGTAATCCTTGTTTCATCACTTTCATATCACCTCTATCTTTTTCATCGCTTAGTCCATCATAGATATATGCGGTCATTTCTTCCATTATCAATTGGGTTGGCCTAAATAAGGGAATACTTAAAATACAAAAGATCTTGTCAGCTTAGTACAAAGTTTCTTTTTTCATATAGAACAAAACATGTTATCCACAAGTTAGGTTGGCTCAAATCCAAAGAGAAATACACACACAAAAGATACACCTTGTTGGCCAAAAGAACACCAAAGTCTAGTCAACAGAGTAGACCAACCAGATCACAAAAATATGCTGAACACACCTATAACTGACACATCCAATCAACATATTGAGATTCTTATTACTACAAATATTTTCGGACCATGGTATAGATAGTTACCAATCAATGTTGGCATCAATGACAACCAAAATAGAGGAAAAATTCTTCATTCTTCCAACAATCTCCCCCTTTTCATTGATGGGAACATGTGCCAAAAATGAAATTCTCCTAAAAAAAAAAAGTATGCACAACTTCACCTATCATATGTACAAAAACAGTTATTTCATCTTTTTTTTCTTCTCCCCCTTTGACATCAAGGACAAAGGACATGGAAACACTTCAAATTCAGGTATTGGGGTCACCTTGCAATTCTTTGAGAATTACCTCCCAAGCAGGCCTTCCATCATCCCATACACATTTTGCTTGGGAAAGAGTTTTATGCAGAGATTATATTTCCACCAGGAATTGGTCTCCTTCTTCTAGAGTGGACAGGGCAACACTTATTTTCTCAAAAATTTTAGCCTCCATCAGAGCATGTGATACAATAATATATCTGGAAATGACCATATTTCCAAGTTGGGAATACCACCTCATAACATATTCCTTCTGCCTCAGTAGGATAAAAAAATTATCTTATAATTTTGCAATATAAATCTATCTGACATAGCTTCTATCACTGGAAATCTTATAGTCTTTGGAGGTATCAACAAGTTGAGTCTCAATTGAGTCCATTAGATTCTTGATACCTTGAGTGGCTTCCAATCATTTCATGCAGCAAACAAATAATAGCTGAGCTTCTTCATCACAATTTTTTACCTCTTTTAGAGTTTCCAAAGCTTTGTAACATGAAATAGTACACTTATCTTGCAGAAACAACAACCTTTTCTTGAGTAAGTTCAACTCTACTTCCTTTGTAGTCTGTACCTTAAGATTGGATGAGTATTCTTTAACATAATCAACAATACTTGTTTGGTGCAGGAGCACCAATCCTATTGATGTTTCTTTTTTTAGTTAGAGTTGAGTCTAGTTGTTAAATTTGTGTAATAAGGCCATGATGAAGGCCACCCATGATGATTTGGAGTCTTTTGAGTAACAAGCAATGAGGAAGTTGCAAAATATGAAAAAATGTAAAAATTGTTAGTCATTGTCAAGTTTGGTAAAGTTGTCATGGTAAAAGTTTGTTGTTTTCCAAGTTTGGGGTCATGTTAGGAGTTGAATAAGGTTTGGATAAACCATATTTAATGTTTTAGGGGACTAGGAGAGTCAAGGGGATCAATATTTTAAATGTCCAAAAATAATGTCAATTGTAAACTTGAAAAAGAGTGTAAAGTTTGAAAAGGCTAGAAGCCAATGGTCACAAAGGAGTTTAAAAAGTAGTTAAAGGTTGGTTGGTCAGTTGGAACATGGAGGGAAAACCTTTAAAAATGTGTGAATCATCATTTTAATTGTTGGCTTGGTGATTTTTGGAGGAAAAATCAATAGAAATCTCATTGTTTTTCAGGAATTTTCTGTGTGTTTTCATCTTTTCCAGATTTGTACGGTAACATACAACCATTATATTGTAAAAATTACTCATGGATACTTTAATGGCATGAGTTTAATATGTTTTGCATCTGGCTTGAAGGGTTAGAAGTAAACTTTAAGCATTTTATATTTGTTTCTTTGAAGATTGCTGGGTATACCCTATTTTGGGGTTTTGTAACATTTAACATGTTTTGAGGGCCCATTTACTGACTATACTCACTATGATTGGTGTAATGGGTCCCATGGAGGATGTTTATATTATTGTATGAATACTTTGTGTTGAGGGAAAGGAATGAAGGAGACTGAGTTGCTGTCTCTAGAGTGTTTGTGAAGGAAAATGCATGAAAATAGAGGTTTTAGCCTAGGGTTTAGAGAAATCTGAGTGAGAAGTCATTTCTCTTGGACTATTAAGCATGCAAAGGGTTATTTAAGATTTTTTGAACTGGTTTTGAGGTATGAGAAGGCGTGGAGTGTAGGTTTTCAATAAGCCCTAGGTTAAATAGGAAGAAGTGAGGGTTTTTGAGTTCTAGGTGTTGCAGGGTCTGTCTTGGCCTACAGGTTGTGGATTTTGTGTTCTCTTAGGTAGGTGAGTGCTTCCCAATAAATATTTTGGTTTTGGTAAGTGTTTCAAAGGTGGTTCCTTTGTAAATTTGGTCTAATTGGCCTTGAAAATAGTGTATTTTGCTTGATTTCTGAAAGTTGCTTCAAAGGACTTGTATATGAGATTGAGGTATGTTGGACACTGGAAAAACTGAGAGGGGGGGTGAATTAGTGTTCAATGATTTTAATTTCCAAAACAGATCTAAAATAATTAACAATAATTAAACTTCATATAGCATTTGCAACACATAACAGATGAATTCATGTAGTCACATTAATGAACACTGTAGACACCTAAAAATGACCTAGGCCTGCAAGCTTCATTTTTACCACTTTCATCCTAGCATAATTAAGCTATTTAATTATGTCCTTGGTCCACATTCGACTATTGATTAAATAATTCATAATTATTTAATTAATTCATGTCATTTGTTCCTCTTTGATTATTAAATAAATAAATATTATTTATTTATTTAATACATCACTAATTATCTAAAGTCTTCCTTTGATTAAATAAATTTCATAATTTATTTAATTTCCCTTTATCATTTATGTCTTCTTGATTAATTAAATAAATTTTATTTATTTAATTACGTCACTAATTAAGTCCCCTTCTTCTAAAAATTAAATAAATTCTTATTTATTTAATTCTGTCAATTTTCCACTATAATTAAATAATTTATTTAATTATTTAATTATTCATTAGCTTTTTCTCCCATTAAAATTAAATAAATTTGATTTATTTAATTTAGCCATTCTTTTGAATTTTGAATTAAAATCATTATTTAATTTCAAAATAATTCTTTTATCACATTCCTCCATAATTAAATAATATCTTTATTATTTAATTACTTACTAGTTACCTGGAGTAAATAAATTTTATTATTTAATTTCTCCAGCAACCTCTTTGTCCGTGCCAGCCTTATCTTCCAATTTAATTCTTGACTTTTGACTTCTCATTTAATTTCGACCGTTGATTGAATTATTTCATAATTCAATCTCCACCCTTCATTCTTACCTGTTGCCCTAATTTTGACCTAACCCTAATGCACACATCAACATTCAATCTTAAGCATTGATCTTAGGGTTCTTGTCATCTTTTCATCCTGGCCACACATTCAAAATTGCAATTTTCATAAAAGGGCAATTTTGACCTCATTTGCAGATCTCTCAGTCTCTAGCTCATTTGACTTCTTGCACTCTTAGTCTATGTCAACTTGCTGTCAACTTAGGGTCATAGCCATTAACAGTCATAGTCATTTTAGCTCATTGTAGGGTTATTTTTATTTTCTGCAAATCCTTCAACACTTGCATAGGGCTTAGTCTTTAGTCATAGTTGCTCACATAAATCTGAGGGCATTTTTATTTACTGCAAGCTAGGAGGTGTAACAGAGGTTAATCATGGAAGGTGGAGACATAGGGTAACACTATCCCTTTTGTCTTCACATCACTTCCTTTGTACTTTGTTATTTTCATAGGAATTTAATTGTTATTGTGCTAACCCACTTAATAATAATTAGGATTTTCCATTGATTACATTGGTGAACCCGACATTGTTATTTCGGCTTTTCGTACGATTTTTTTTGTTGTTTTCTGATATTTTGCAGGTATAGGTACGGATCGCCGCAACATTTTTAAAAACAGTGTGACGCATCATATGCGTCGCGACGTACACGAGAACCGTAGAGCCGCAATTGATCTGTCGCAATGCAACTGACGAACAAAACGATGCATCCGTGATTCCTGAGCCGCATTCGAAACCCCAAAAGCCGCATTTGTAATTCGCGACGCATCTGTCTGGTATAACATTGTTCTTTCCAGTTTGAGGGGTTTTATTTTGAATTTCGGGTTGTCCAATCTTATGTTTTTCTGCATTCTGTCTTTATTCCTGCCTGTTGAATAAGATTAGGTTTTCTGTCACTAATCCTTTCTGGTAGTGGCTTTTTGTTTTGGGTAGGGTTTTTTGTTGTTTTCTGTTGTTTTGCAGGATCGCCGCAAACGTCACAACGCATCTGATGACAGAAACGACGCAACTGCCATGACAAGCCGCAACTGATAATTCCAGAGCTGCATTTGACATTCCGAGCCGCATTCGCCGAACATAACGACGCATCTGACAAACCGAGCCGCATCTGTCTGGTAATACTGTGCCGCATTTGTCTGGTAAACTTTTCTGTCAGTTTTTAGGTTTTAATTGCCGAATTTCAGTTTTTTTTCTGTTTTCTGGTTTTCTATTTTTCTGTCTTTTTCTGTGTTGGCTATTCCTGCATGTTAACCAGATTAGACATTTTGTGTTACTAATAGTTTCTTGTAGCGTGTGGCGATCCTTTTTCGTGTGTCCAAGACCATCACATACAAGACTACTAACTCAATGTTTGCAGATTCGCATGTCAAAGAAGGAGATAACAAACAGTGTGCTTGTTTATTTCTAGATTAGCAAACTTTGAATTTGGTGCTTTTAAAAAGAATCATGTCTTTCATGCTTGAGTGTGCTTGTGGAGTGGTAGGTGAGTATGCTCTCACTTGGTGAAAACCTTGTGATCAGAAAACAGACCCATTCTTTTTTGTTAATTTACCCTTCACGATTCGGTATATCGAAGTATCCTCTCCCCTTGCGCATTCGTGCGATCCTGGGTGTAAGAGAAATGGTTACCGACTCTAGAACTTGGGCCTGTTCTGGTGGGAAAAAGTACTCACCCCAGGACGACTCAGACCGGTAGCACCCTGACACCGAGGGACTTCCAGCCGGTATAGAAAAGTGGGTTCTTGGGGAAAGCCCAAGAATCACGAGCGTGGTTCCGACGAGATGGATCCGAAAGGGGACTCTCGCCGCATGGATCACGCCCCACGAACGGAATGCCCGAATTAAACACCTCTTGTCTTAGTGTCCAACCGTTCTATTGGCCGTTGCTTGATATAGTGCAGGGTACAGTATCATGCCCGAAGATTACTCACTACTGATCCCCTTGAGTAGAGATAGCAATTCTTGGGATGTCACTACCCAATGAATCCGAATTTGGTGTGCTCGAATGATGTTAATGAGCCGTGGAGGGGAGCCAATGCCACCAAATTCTAAGCTATCCGCTCTCGAGAAGGAAAGGTGTTCATCACCAATCCGAGGTATAACTGGTGGGCTATATCAAGTATACAAACCCAAGGCCTAGTGGCCTTTCTAGGATTGTGCTTATCTCATGTGTGTTTGGTTATCCCTTAAAACGTTGTGTTTGTCAAGTGCATTCTGGTTTTGTCACAGTCCAAACAAAACAGTCATCCAACAGATCAAAAACTTCCATCAACATACCATGAAAATCACTTTGAAATAAAACGGTCATACCTGTCGAACCGCAACTGACATTCAAGAACGCAACTGCTCTGATAAACCGCATCTGAAGTTTTAAACAACGCATCTGTAGGCGTCGCGACGCATCTGTTAACCCAAAAGCCGCATCTATTAAACCGCGACGCATATGACAGTCAGAAAGCCGCAAGTGAAAAACTGAACCGCAGTTGCTTAACCGCGACACAATTGCCAAACTGAGACGCATCTGCCTGTCAAATTTTTTCAATTACACAGTCAAAACCAGAGACCTCCACACTATCAACCATTTGTCAAACTCCGTCATCGGAAGGATTCTGCCAGAAACCCAATTTGAAATTGCTCAAAGTTTTGTCCCTTAGCTTGCATTGATCACCTTAGGTTTCATACCTCACCCCATTTAGTATCATACATTCAACATTACGTGTTCCTAGGCTCATATCTTACATACTTAGGAGTAGGCAAATCTTAAGCACCCCTTGGAAAAATCATTGTTTTCGAAATTAGACCCTTTTGGACCAAGTTATCAAACATCCTTTTAGTCATTGTCCTCTTTTGTGAGATTTCTTCCAACTCAAAAGTCTAGTTGGGAAGACTCATTAGTCATCTTGTCACCTTGTCATTAACAACAAAGTCCTCTAGCAGTCCACATCGAAAACAAAGTTCAAGCTTAGAAGTGCTTAGATAGCCTCATTTTACATTGCATCCACATTGCATACCTTATTCACAAAAATCCAAAAAATAGTGGTCATTTTAGTCGTCAATTTGAACCTTAGATTTCACCTAGTGTCATACTTGCATTTAGTGGACATCCCCTTTGAGCAAGCTCATTTATGGTCGAAACCAGACTTCAAAAGCAAAAAAGACAAATGGAAAACTTCATGCAAGATCCCAATAGTCCTCCACATGACTCAAAATAGACCGCGAATGATCCCTTTACCAATCTAGACAATCAACCTCTGGTGACAACACAATCCTTACCTAACAACTCATTCGAGCGCTACATGCAAAAAGATGAAAACGGTCAACTCCTTCAAGAACACATAGAAGCATTGACAAAAGACCCAGAGGCCTACCAGTTGGCTGAAACAATAGCACGTCACGACAGGGATAGATTCGTAGCTATGCTCTTGAGTGAAGGAGCTAGGTTACCACCAGGATTTGACATTAACACATTACATGATCCTAATGCCAACAATGTTCACAACATCTCACATAGTGGTCAAGTTCTAAATACTACAAGCAACATCCCTTTTGACACAACAACATTGCATACCACATCCAACATCCCAAACATCTCCAATACAATAAACGCTACATCTATTGGGGGATCACAATCATCCACAACATCCACAACACTACCCCAATTAAATACAACCACTCTTGGTTCCGTGACATCATCGGAAAATCATTCCAATCCTCCTGTTATCACAACAACAAATACCACAGGGGCATCATCAAGTCATCACAACTCCCCCTTGACAACTACATCTACTACCATGAACACAACTTCAACAAAAGCATTCAGTAGTAGTTCACAACATCCTTTGGGAGGAGCCACATGACGTATCTTTATACAAGGACAACAACAAAATGTTAACACGACAACACAGTCAAACGTCACTACCTCCCAAGGTACAACTGCCAATGTGCCCCTTGTGCAAAATCAACAATTCACACAAAGTGGCCAAATAACTCAACCCATGACATCGTTAATACATCATAACATTCATGGTCACAACATCCCCCAAATAATGATGCGCCTAGCTGGGGGACATATTCCAACATATTCATCCAACATTCACACTCATCAACATACACCTAGCCACAACTTCCAATACCAACAACACACATCATACGTACCACAACAACCCATACCGCCACAATACACCTATACTCACGCAAGAACACCTGGTGTACCAGGCAATCCAACGTATGGACATGTCAATGACCCCACCATAGATGAACTCAAAGCAACAGTGCGGGATATGGTGAAGCAAATGCAAAACATGCTCATTACGGGTGGGAAATCCGAAATATCATATGACTTGGACGTATACCCATTCGACACAAACTTACGTATGCCTGCATTTCCGCCAGGATATGTGTCACCCAACTTCACTAAATACAAAGGCAAAACAAATCCCATTGAACATCTTCGCGAATTCGCAACTAACTGTATGGATATCGCCTACGAACCCACATACCTGATGAGACTCTTTTCCAAAAGTTTGGCGGGTCAAGCCCTTGAATGGTTTTCAACGCAAAAAGATATCCAATCATGGGATGAGCTCAAAAGAAGGTTCCTAAAAAATTACGCATACAATATTGACATGGACACCTCTATCACTAGCTTGTGCAATCTCACACAAGAAGAGTCGGGTGAGACATTTATCCCGTTCTTCCAAAAATGGAGAAGCCTCACTAGTCGATGTCACATTGACATTCCTGAAAGGGAAAAGGTCGACATGTTTGTCCAAACACTTCTAGGGCCCCTCAAATTTGCATTGCAAATACATTGTTGCACAACCTTCACAGAATTAGTGGAAAAGGGGGTCCAAATTGAGAAAGCCCTTATCGCAAAGGGAGAACTGAGTATGGCTCCAAAAATAGAAACACCAACACACCTGCTGACAAAAACAAATATTGGGTCAAGAATAAACATGTCACAAACGATGGTGTTGTAGACGCCAAGACTGCAAGTCCCGTATTGGCTCTGAAAGGGGTACAACAACAAAATAGACCAACAACGACATTGACACCTCCCCCCAATACTCCTTCGAATAGTCAAAATGGTCAAAACTGTCAAGGACAATATCGTCAATCAAGACAATTCCCTAGGGGTCGCACATACACCAATTTAGGTGAACCCATTGCAGACATCCTCAAGAAATGCATCCAACATGGGGTCATCACACTTTCGGAAATAAAACCTTATGACCCCGGACAATTCAAACCAGCATGGTGGGATGACAACACAATTTGCGAATACCATCGGGTCAAAGGGCATACAACCTCCAACTGTAGACAACTGAAAAACGTAATTCAAGACCTTATTGACAATTGCACTATTGAAGTAGGTGGATAGCAATTCAATTCCAACTCGGATCATACTATACACAAGAATCCACTGCAGGATCATGGTCCCCATAATGCTTCCACTTTAGGTCCACAAAACTAAGCTAACTTCACCCGAGCCAAGTACGATTAATGTGGGGGACCAATAATAAATAATGGTAGAACGGACGAGTACATCCACACCATCACGATCAAGAGAGCACCACAGTGCAATGCTACTACGCGAAGTGGCAAGGTCACTATAGCTGATCCGCCTCCCCCTAGACAAGCCAAGATTATTATAGGAGGCCCATCTGCTAAGCAATCACAACCAGCTCCATCAGCTAAACAACCAAAACCTGTCTCAACCCCACAACAGGGAAAACCGAAAAGTCAGTTCAATCTCATTGACCAACTAGGAAAGACTCCTGCGCAAATATCTATCCTTGAGCTGCTTCGTATTTCTCCCGCACACAAAGAAATCCTGGATAAAACTCTCTTAGAGTCGTCGGTCCCAAAGGACATCGATGTCAATCAGTTTGAAACTATGGTGGGATATCTCACCACGCCACACCATGTCACCTTCTCAGATAAGGATTACTCATCATCAAAAACCAATCACAATGATGCGTTACACATAGAAGTTTTTGTTCACAAGCACAAGGTTAGACGGGTTTTAATAGATGGCGGAGCAGGGTTGAATATATACTCCCTTAAACTGGTTAAGGCTCTTGGATTCTCTGATGCATGTGTAGACCCAACAAAAAGCATAGTGATCAAAGCATATGATGATGAGGAACGCTCTTCGCAAGGTGTTATCTCTCTCCCTATCAGAGTGGGACCACTCATTGTCGACACAACTTGCCAGGTCCTGGATTTGGAACTACCATATAACATTTTACTTGGCCATCCATGGATCCACGCTTTGAAAGCCGTTCCGTCAACATACCACCAATGCCTCAAGTTCCCTTTTGACGGTACAGAAATCACAATATACGGAGACCTCGACCCTTTCCAATATTGCACCAATTTAAGGGGTATCTCTGAAAACCAAGTACCTATTAACCGGGAAGCACCTAGCTCCTCGTCCAAATACATCGACCCTTCCATGCTCGGGTCATCTTCCACATCCACTCCATCCACGTCTTCTGACATATCACAACCCTCCACCAACCTTAAGCCCAAATCAACTGATAAAATCCAGGACCTCGGCTGCGGAGAGTTCAAACTAAATATAGCATACAACATAACTACAATACCTACTCCTCCAAAGATATATGGTCGACCATGTTTCAGAATGGAACCGCAAGAAACATTCAAAGTTCCACCGAATACAGTTTTCATCAAGTGGGGAGACATGAGTGATGAAGATCTTACCGACATCACATGATGGATCTACAAGGATATAGTCTCACTACCTCCACTACCAGTCCAGAAATAAGGGTTACAATATCATGAAGGCTAAAGGCTACGATGGTACTAGTGGCCTTGGAAAAAATAAAACTGGTCGAAGAGAACCCATAGAAACTTTCCAAATTCTGAAGTATCTTGGATTAGGGTTTGGCTCACTCGACAATGATGATCGACGTACCCATGCACTTTCCAGTGAGCGAGTACATGCTTCTGAAAGTGTTGAGACTACCAGAGAATACCTAACTGAAACAGACTCTCACGAGTGGGAATTTGGCTCTGAACGATCCCTAAGTGACTATTGTCTTGATGACTTGTTTGTCAAACCAGGGGAATTGACCTCTGAACAACGATTTTGGCAAACATTCAAAATTGAGCAGGCACCAAACAGTCAAAACCCCACTACCACGTCTCATGACACGCAACAACCACCATCCGAACCCCCTCAGTCTAATCTATCCGAAGTATCAGATGACATTGATAGCCAGGGCTGTCAAACCTTCACCCCTTATTATGACAACGAATATGACACTAGTGAAGGAGAATACTGGATAGAGTCCGATGTCGAGTTGGATGATGATAACCTCATCTACAACATCAACACATCCATCTGTATGCTATCGACATCCTCACCCGAATTCACTAGCCTTGACGATGGCATTTCATTAGTCTACCCTGAACTAATCGATTGGGACCAACAAGGACCGCCAGTTCTAGACACATTCCAAAATGATGAAGCCATTGCTGAATTCATGGGATTACGCGAAGGCATACCCAGTGGCGATCACAAATCAGGATTTCCTATTGATCTAGACTGCACGACATACTTCGGTGAGATGGTTCAGTCCTCTAGTCGCAAAAGTAAAAATAAAGTAAAAAATGAAACGTCTCTAGGTGAAAACCGAAAGGCACCTCTTGACGGTAAAATAGTAAAAACAAAGGATGTATCTGTGGGTGAAAACCTCTCGGAGGTGCCCAAAGATGGAGGACTGAACTTTCTCCCCGTGCAACAGGAGAGATCGACCATGCTTGTTGAGGACACCATAGAGGATAACATTTTGACTCCAGAAGACCCCAAGATGGTCCTATTTGCGGCATCATTGACTGATGAAGAGAAACCGGAATTTCATAAATTCTTTGCAGAGTGGAAAATAAAATTTGCATGGTCCTACACCGACATGCCAGGATTGGACCCCACACTGGTTCTACATCATCTGCCACTAGTACCCAATGCTAAACCAGTCAAGCAGAAGTTGCGCAAAATGCACCCTCAAGTTGCTCTATTGGTTAAGGCTGAGTTAAAGAAATTACTGGATGCCGGATTCATAAGGTCTATAGATTATGCTGAATGGATTTCCAACCTAGTGCCGGTGACAAAGCCAAATGGATTGATTCGGGTATGTACAGATTTCCGGGACCTAAACAAAGCATGTCCAAAGGATGACTTTCCTTTGCCCAACATTGACATCATAGTCGATCTAACTGCAGGACATGAGATGCTATCCCTCATGGATGGTTTCTCGGGTTATAATCAAATCCGCATTGCTCCTGAGGACCAACACAAAATAGCATTTACTTGCCCATGGGGTACATACTGTTGGAACGTCATGCCCTTTGGCCTCAAAAATGCAGGTGCCACATACCAAAGGGCTATGACCACGATCTTCCATGATATGATGCACAATATAATGGAAGACTATGTAGATGACTTATTGGCCAAATCAGCAACAAGGAAAGATCATTTGAAGGTACTTGACAAAATTTTCAAGAGACTAGAAGAGTACAAGGTGCGGTTAAACCCAAAGAAATGTGTTTTTGGGGTCACGTCAGGTAAGCTATTGGGGTACATAGTTTCCCGAAGAGGCATAGAGGTCGATCCAGAAAAAGTTAAAGCAATCATCGACATGCCCCCACCTAGAGGGATCAGTGAACTCAGAACCTTGCAAGGCAGAGTACAATCTATTCGCCGCTTCATAGCTCAATTGGCAGATAAGTGCCACCCATTCCAGTATTTGTTACGCAAAGGTGTCCCCTTCGTATGGACAGATAAATGTCAAAAGGCCTTTCAGAAAATCAAAGATTACCTGCTATCAACACCAGTCCTCATGTCGCCTATTCATGGAAAGCCATTAATTCTATACATCTCGACCACTAATTCAGCACTGGGGGCATTACTGGCTCAAAATGATCATGAAGGGAAAGAAAGAGCAATCTACTACATCAGCCACACACTGATAGGTTACGAGTTGAATTATACATACATTGAACGTGCATGCCTCGCAGTTGTCTTTGCAGCCCAAAAACTAAGGCATTATATGCTCAATCATCAGACACAACTAGTTGCCAAAATTGACCCATTAAAATACCTATTAAGTCGAGCAGCGTTAACAGGCCGATTGGCAAAATGGGTTATGATCCTAAGTGAGTACGACATACAGTATGTTGAACGCAAGGCAATAAAAGGGCAAGTAATAGCAGATCAACTGGCAGATGCGCCAATGCAAGCCTCTCATCCATTGGTAACTGACTTTCCTGACGAATCCATTTTTCATACGGAACCAGCAACACCATGGAAGCTGTATTTTGATGGGTCTCACACTGGTCATGGCTCAGGAGCTGGAATCTTATTCATCACACCACAAGGGGATTCAATTCCTAAGTCATTTCGAATTGCTTTCCCTTGCACAAACAACATCGCCGAATACGAAGCACTAGTTACAGGTCTCAAGCTGGCAATCAAATGGAAAATTCAGACATTGCTTGTATTCGGGGATTCCCAGCTAGTAATCAAACAAGTGAATGGTGACTATGAAACAAAGGATGAGAAGTTGCTTCCTTACAAGAGGATGGTGGACAGTTTCCTAACATACTTCCAATCAGTGTCTTTTGAACAAATCCCTAGGGTACAGAATAAGGCAGCAGACGCAATGGCTACTATTAGTTCTCTCTTGGACATCCCTAAAAATGTGTCGCAATTTGAGTTCCTAGTAGAACAGCTGTTGATACCGGCATATGATATCCCAGAGTCAGAAATGGTTTGTGAACTTGTTGGTCCCAACTCTCCTTGGTATCAGGACATTTATGACTATCTAAAGACTCACACCCTTCCATCGAACCTATCCAATAACCAAAGGAAGTCCTTCATTAGAAAATCCGCAAGGTATGCCATTATCAGTGACACCCTATACCGCCGTAGTTTGGACACTACCCTCCTTAGATGTCTTGACACCGATGAAGCATGTACGAACTTACAAGAAGTACACGATGGTATATGCGGATCTCATTCGAGTGGTCCTACTCTGGCTAAGAAACTAACGAGACTTGGATATTATTGGCCGACAATGGAAAAGGATGCAATAGAATATGTCAGAACCTGTCGCAAGTGTCAGATCCATAGTGATTTGGTCCATGCTCCAGCACAGGAACTTCGGCCAATCACTTCTCCGTGGCCCTTCGCTCAATGGGGACTCGACCTCGTGGGTAAGATCCATCCAACTTCCTCCAACGGCCATAAATTCATTATCACCGCCATTGAGTATTTCACAAAGTGGATCGAAGCCATTCCATTGACATACATTACTGGCAAACAAATATCAAAGTTTATCCTCAATTACATCATTTGCCGGTATGGCCTCCCACAGTCCATCATCACTGACAACGGACGTCCGTTCAAAAACCAAGACGTACGTGAGTTATGTGAGCAATTCCATATCCAACACCACTTTTCATCCCCATATTACCCCCAAGGAAACGGCCAAGCTGAGGCGTCGAATAAAACCATTATCAAGATCCTTAAAAAGACTGTCAATGACGCTGGCTGCGATTGGCACATACAACTTAACCCAGCTTTGTGGGCTTACCGAACTAGCATTCGAACACCTACAGGAGCTACCCCATTCGCCCTGGTTTTTGGCACGGAAGCCATCTTACCCATTGAGGTCGAAATTCCTTCACTACGGGTCTCTTTGAAGGGTCTAACTAATGAAGAAGAATACCGACAATCACGCTTGCACGAGCTGGAAATGCTGGACGAAAGAAGACAAAACTCATTGAATCACCTCCAGGCATATCAAAATCGCCTTTGTCGCAGCTACAATAAAAAGGTCATGGTCAGAAAGTTTGACATTGGCGACCTGGTTCTCATGCAGAACCCTAAGAACCAAGCAGACAGAGAAAAGCTAGGCAAGTTTGAACCAAACTGGCTAGGTCCATATATCATCATAGCTTCTTTTGGTTCTGGAGCATATCAACTGGCGACTCCAGATGGGGAACAATTGACTGAACCCATCAACAGTTTACACCTCTGAAAGTTCTATGCATAGCATCAGAGGACAAAGCTAGAAGACCCTAAAATACAAAAAAATTGAAAAATGGAAAAAAATCGTCACCTTGATGAAAACCTGGCAAACAGGCGTGGTGACACCAAAAAAATCAAAAAATCATAAAAATAGTAAAAAGAAAAATAATTCGTCCAATAGTGAAAACCTGGCAAACAGGCGCTTTGGACAGGTACCATGGTGAAAACTTGGCAAACAGGCGCCATGCGTAATCAATCATTGCTCTGCCATCTATTGTCACTTGGTCTAAACTTGGCTTAGGATGAAAGCTATCTTCGCCATTATTCCGCAAGTCACCATCACATCCTACTCTACCTGTCCTAGTGGATGAACGATTGACATCAAGCCCTGACAACTGTTGGTCCAGCAAGTCAACAACATCCTATCCGTATCCCTCGCCAATGGCTAAGTCTTAAACCTGACTGGGGGAAAAATGTTTATTACGCAACATCATAAAATGTCCTGAAAAAAGACAAAAACATCATAAAATGTCTTGAAAAAAAAAGACAAAAACATCATAAAATGTCCTGAAAAAAAGAAGAAGACAAAAACATCATAAAATGTCCTGAAAAAAGACAAAAACATCATAAAATGTCCTGAAAAAAAGACAAAAACAGCATAAAATGTCCTAAAAAAAAGACAAAAACATCATAAAATGTCCTGAAAAAAGACCTAAAAATCATAAAACGTCCTGAAGAAAACCAAACAAAACAGTCGACCGCACAAGGCACACAAGTGCATTGTCATCTCCAGTCTAAGTCAATCAAGTCAATAAGTCCATGTCATTTGTCCGAACCACGTTGTCTCTGCGCATTTGCTACGTAGGCAAGACTCATACTTGAGTCCCCGAGACATTAGGTCAGTCCTACTAGGTTTGTCAAAATAAATCATAGCGCAATCTTTGCTCATCAAGACAAAGTCATTGGTCGTGTCGAACTACGAGGTCTCTGAGTGTATGACGTAGGCAAGGCCATCTATCGATGAGCCCCCGAGGCCGCACTAGGTCAGTCCATTAGGGTTCATGACACTAAAATGGCACACACGTCAAAAATCTTCAATCAATCGTCAAATAAGAAAACTCCTGAAACAAAGTAAAGCAATCTTTTATTCAACATGACACTCACATCAGGACAATATCGGCATATAATCAAACACAAGTCAACCTCAGTCACAACAGGTTAACCTCAGTCAAAAGTCAAAGCAAGTCAAATCATTATAACCGGTCAAACTGTCAAATTTTGGTTAGTCTTCAGATGAGTCCTTCTGGAAGATAACCTCTGTCATTTACGCCTTAGGATGTGTCCTTCCTAGGCGTCGTCATCGTCATTCGGCCTTTCGAGCGATCCTCTTGACATCTAAGGATCACTCTTCCTGACATTAGCATTCTTCAGATGAGTCCTTCTGAAGAACCAACTCTGTCATTTATGCTTTAGGATGTGTCCTTCCTAGGCATTGTCATTATTTTGAGGGACCCCTTACGACCATTAGGGATCAAATCCTCCCGACATTCGGCATCATTCAGGATGTGTCCTTCCTGAATCCACCAAGTCTCGACATTTTCAAGGTCATCAAAACTTTAAACATTCGGACATCTTGACATCGTCAAACATGACACCTTGACATCATAACAATGGATATCCAGATGCACTTGACAAACACTTGACAATTGTCTTTTCATCTTTTATCATGTTATTAGTTTTTCAGCGAGATCCCACTAAGCAGGATTTAGAGAAGCAGCGACGTAGCATGACAATTGACACACATGACTACTAGCTTCTCAGCGAGATCCTAATCTTGGGATTTAGAAAAGCAACAACATATCATGATAGAGACTGCATTTTTATAGTTTGACAACCATGTCACTAGTTTCTCAAGGATGTCCTAGCAACAGGATTTAGAGAAGCAACGACGTTTCATGATCTGTCATTTGTCTTTTTCTGCTTGTGGTTGATGATGACAACAAGACTGGGGCAAGCACGCTCCTAGTATGAGTCATACTCATCCTTGTCTGTGACTGTTCTGTCTTGGGTAATGGTACGACCTTGCACACCTAGATCTACGTCATATCTTGGTGTTTGTTGACCATTACGACAGTTTTCCCAATGATGATTAAAGAGCAACGGATATTAAAAGTCCTATAGTAAAGTTTTGAAGGATTTGTATCTTCTCATAGGTCTCATATCTTCTCCTCTTTGGTTTGGTCATCTTCTCTCGTCAGTCCCGCCATCTTCTCTCATCCATCCTGCGATGATATCCTGTGTCATTCAAAAAACATAAGTGCATACATGATATATCCATTGCATTAGGTCCATACATACATCATCCATGGCATTAAATAGTATCATACATGGCATTACATCATATACATAATCACAAACATTGCATTAACATAATCACCACATCGACATCATAATACATAAATGGTATCATAAATTAAGCATCATACATCATACACATAATGCATAGAACATCACATAACACATATAGGCCGCATCAAGACTGCATCATCATATAAATATCATCTCAAAAATAGGCAATGCCATAGGATAGAGTCAATGGATATCCCAAAAATGGAGCTCGCAGGCTCAACAATAAACATAATGTGTCCAAATACAAATATGCCCCTAAGGTAGGCTCTCATCATCCCCTCGGGGTGAAGAATGTGGTGGTGGCTGAGGCCCTGCCACTGGCTCTGAAGCAATGGATGGTCCTGTAGTGCCCTGTGGCTGTGAGGACGAGGGAACTGCGAATGAAGGTATCATCATGACAGCAGGGAACACCTGTGAGGTCACTGCTGCTGGACTCTGAGAAGCGGTAGGATCTGTCACTGGTGGCTGACCCTGTACTGACCTCTGAGCTGAACCAATAGAACCCTGACTGTGCCCCGAATGATGACTCGGAGTATGCCTGTGGGAGTGATGTGATCTGTGGCCTGATGTGTGTCCTGTGGAAGTTGACCCTCCGACACTGCTGTGGCTCTTGGTACCATTGCCACTACCCGACCTGTGTCCACTGCCTGTCCTCGTCTGTGATCGAGACAAGGTAGGATCTCGCTGCTCTGGTGGCACTGCCTGCTCATATAATGTCCTATACTGACCTAGCCTCGTGCTCACCCTGGCCAACTCCCGAGCCATGTCCCCTATGGGTCCTGAACATAGGGCCGCGAACTCTGTGCACCATCGCGCTGAATCCTGCTGGCGGATCACCGCCTGATCCCGCTCCACACGGGCTACCTCTAGTGCTGACTGTAAGGATCTCACCTGTGCCAGGCTGGCATCTAACCTCTGCTGCAGATCGGCCACTCGCTGATCAGCTGTCGCATCCGGTGGCAACTCTGAAGATGGTATCTCCTCCTCACCCTCCAACATATGCCATCTGAGGACTCTCTCTGCCTTACCTATGGCCTCATCCTCCTCCTCGTCATCATCATCATCCTCCTCTCCTGCCACCGCCGTCTCCTCCTCTCCTGCCACCGCTGTCTCCTCCTCTCCTGCCACCTTCGTCTCCTATCTCTCCCCCTTCGCCTCCTCCTCCCTTGCCACATCCACCTCTGGGGCCCTGACATCCTCCTCCTGTCTCTCCCCCTCCGCCTCCTCCTCCCCTGCCACATCCACCTCTGGGGCCCTGACATCCTCCTCCTATCTCTTGCCCTCTCTCTCCTATCTGGGCTGCTCCTCCATCTCCCCCTCCTCACCAACCTCGGGGATAGCATCTAATGCTACCCTCACCACGCGCTGTTGCACCCTGCGACCTGGTACCTGTCCGTCCCGCCGTCGCCTCCTGCCATCTCCTCCATCATCTCCACCTCGACCTCCGTCTCCACCTCGACCTCCATCTCCACCACGACCCCCGTCTCCACCTCGACCTCCATCATCACCCCGACCTCCGTCTCCACCTTGTCCTCCATCATCACCCCTGCCTCCGTCCCTCCCTCCATCACCACCCCTCCCTCCATCTCCATCCCTGCCCCAGCCCTTGCCTCTGCCTCTGCCCCCATCTCTGCCTCTACCCCCTCGTCTGGCTCGCGGCACTCGTGGAATCACTGACCGCCTGTCAACTGGTGCTGGCCCGTCAGGATCTGTCAATGGAACGGGTCGGTGTGCCTGCCACCATAGCTCATAGGCTGGCGTGGTACCTGGATCTGCCGCTCCACCTCTCCAACCCCAAGCCTGGGCTACTAGCCTGTCAATCTGCTGCGTCGCGAAGGCCACTGGGATGGCTGGCCCCCATGCATACTCTCTAGATGATCGGGCATACTCTGCTGTCCCCATGGGTACATCCTGCTGCTCCCCGAACTGTCTCAGTACACGCTGTGGCAGATACATCTCAATAATCAACGACGTCTGTACTGTCCTGCCAATCAGGTATCGATACTGCCTGCAAAAACTGAGATGCTCGTCCTCATCATCCCATACCTCACAATCCCTGTAGGGTCTCCAAATGAAGGTCACCATGGTATCAATCCGATGCCGCCACCACCCTGTCTCACCCATACGGGTCTGCTGTAATGTGCCAGCATAGTAGTAGGAGTAAGGCATCCTCGCGGCCAGCTGTGGTCTGTCGATAGGAGGGCGAAATATGGAAATACGCTCCCATGCCCAGATCATCATCAGTGTGGTCCCACAGGAGATACTCTCTCCTCTCCTGTACACAACGTCATGCAGCTGATGATAAAGTGTCCCCATCAAACAAGGACCCCATGCATAAACTGTCCTATCTCGTCGCATGCCGACCATGACATCCCCCCAACCAATCAAAAATCCGTGTCCTCGTCGGTCTGGAACCAAGATGCCACCAATCAGAGTTGCCAGGAATGCATCAAAGCGACTGTAATGCTCCACCAGGAAATCCCAATGGATCTCGTAACCCTCAATGCCGAGTCCGGCACCCTGATCTTGGTAGTACGCCCGAAAGGTCTGCTTGCCATGGCGGGGATCGTACACGATCTGCTCCCCTCAAATCAGAATCCAGAGAATGCGGTAGACGTCCTCCAAAGTGATGGTAGCCTCACCTGTCGGTAGGTGAAAGGAACAGGTCTTCGAATGCCACCTCTCGCATAGCGCCGTCAGTAAACCCCTGTTCGCCTGAATGGCGGGCATGAATGCAGCATGGAATAAGCCGAGTCTCATCAGTCGTCGCCGCTCTCGCGGGCCTAGCTGATCACCAAACTAAAAGGTCCTCGGTCTACTCTCCCTCGTGTAAATAGGGGCAAACTGTCTCTGCAAAAAGATGAACACAACATCAACACCTTTTTGGACAACTGTGACCGTCATGGAAAATAACTCAGGGCATGAAAGCATTAAAACAAGTTGAAGTAAGAAAATAGGAAAATGCGTCACAAAATAGCAATTGCGTCTCAAAAACACAAATGCGTCGTTCGAAAAATCAAATGCGTTCCACCAAGTCAAGTGCATCGCTATATTACACTTGCATCGCGAATTTAGGCGTTTGCGTCGCCACATTGCGAATGCGGCGCGGAAATTCATTTGCGGCATTCAAATACTCAGTTGCGTCGCAGAATTGCGATTGCGGCTTTTGATAGGTCAAATGCGATGCGGTTAAGCACTTGCGTCGCACCAAAAAACGAATGCGGCGCAAACCGCTGGCACGGCTCGTTTGTTCAATGTACTTGCGTCGCGACGCCTCAAATGCGGCGAACGCGAAGTCAGTTGCGGCTTACGCGAACGCATATGCGTCGCGGCACATTCGTTCACTATCCTAGAAAACATAAAAAAACATGTAAATCGAGAAAATGACAAAGCAAGTTTAGGGTACATACCGCAGGTCCTGAGTCCTCTGACCGTCTGAAGGTCCTCACGATCTCTCCGTGGTGCTCTGTCACTGGAATCACCATCGTCGCTGCTGCGCCTTTTGCTCTGAGCTCTCAAGATTTACAAGGTGAATAGTGAAAGTGAATTGACTTTTACCCCTTTGACCATCTATTTATAGGGTGAAAGTGACATTTTTCAACTGCAGTTAATACTGGAGGCTCATTTTCGTGCCTTTGACCTCTCCGTAAGTTGCTTTAAACATGTCAGAATTTGAAACCGACTGCGCCGCTATTTTTCTGGCCATCAAATTGATTTATCGGGACCTTTTGCAAATTTTTCTGGCGCCGACCCAAAATTTGAAAATTTCCCGAGGGGGCAAGAATACTCCGTACCTTCACTGGGGCATATTTTTGACTTAATTTTCTTTGTCACAATACGACAAGCGACATTATGACAAAGAGGGGCAAAATGTAGACACCTAAAAATGACCTAGGCCTGCAAGCTTCATTTTTACCACTTTCGTCCTAGCATAATTAAGCTATTTAATTATGTCCTTGGTCCACATTCGACTATTGATTAAATAATTCATAATTATTTAATTAATTCATGTCATTTGTTCCTCCTTGATTATTAAATAAATAAATATTATTTATTTATTTAATACATCACTAATTATCTAAAGTCTTCCTTTGATTAAATAAATTTCATAATTTATTTAATTTCCCTTTATCATTTATGTCTTCTTGATTAATTAAATAAATTTTATTTATTTAATTACGTCACTAATTAAGTCCCCTTCTTCTAAAAATTAAATAAATTCTTATTTATTTAATTCTGTCCAATTTTCCACTATAATTAAATAATTTATTTAATTATTTAATTATTCATTAGCTTTTTCTCCCATTAAAATTAAATAAATTTGATTTATTTAATTTAGCCATTCTTTTGAATTTTGAATTAAAATCATTATTTAATTTCAAAATAATTCTTTTATCACATTCCTCCATAATTAAATAATATCTTTATTATTTAATTACTTACTAGTTACCTGGAGTAAATAAATTTTATTATTTAATTTCTCCAGCAACCTCTTTGTCCGTGCCAGCCTTATCTTCCAATTTAATTCTTGACTTTTGACTTCTCATTTAATTTCGACCGTTGATTGAATTATTTCATAATTCAATCTCCACCCTTCATTCTTACCTGTTGCCCTAATTTTGACCTAACCCTAATGCACACATCAACATTCAATCTTAAGCATTGATCTTAGGGTTCTTGTCATCTTTTCATCCTGGCCACACATTCAAAATTGCAATTTTCATAAAAGGGCAATTTTGACCTCATTTGCACATCTCTCAGTCTCTAGCTCATTTTGACTTCTTGCACTCTTAGTCTATGTCAACTTGCTGTCAACTTAGGGTCATAGCCATTAACAGTCATAGTCATTTTAGCTCATTGTAGGGTTATTTTTATTTTCTGCAAATCCTTCAACACTTGCATAGGGCTTAGTCTTTAGTCATAGTTGCTCACATAAATCTGAGGGCATTTTTATTTACTGCAAGCTAGGAGGTGTAACAGAGGTTAATCATGGAAGGTGGAGACATAGGGTAACACTATCCCTTTTGTCTTCACATCACTTCCTTTGTACTTTGTTATTTTCATAGGAATTTAATTGTTATTGTGCTAACCCACTTAATAATAATTAGGATTTTCCATTGATTACAAACACCATAACACCAAATATTTTTACGTGGAAACCCTGTTAGGGGAAAAAACACAGTGGAGATTAATCCACAATGTTTACTCTGTTAAAAGTAAAATAGAAAGAAGAGGAATGCACTTGCATTCAGGCGCGCTGCCTAAAGCTCACTGCTCAATAGGAAAGGCTCACACCTTACAAGCAAAATTGAGATTACAACAAAATTTTGAACTAAGAGAACAACATCTACAAATGCCAAAATTTAGTTCCACTGAGGCTCTTGATCAAATTTCAGATCTCTTGATGGAATCACACTTTTTCTCTACTCTGCTCTGCTTTGCACTGCTTGGCATACAAAAACTATTCTGCCCTCAAATAACTGATTTGCTCTTTTCAATCTCTTCTTGATACTCCTTCACTACTACATTATATCTACTACCATGACTTGCATATCACCCACAAAATGGTTTACAGATCTCCTTTATATACTCGCTAATCAGAAATTCAATGTATGTCGGCCTCATAATAAAATATAATATTTTTGCTAATGTCGACTCAAATCTCTAGTTAGAATTGATGCGTACCCACACAAGTCAGCTAGACTTTAGTAGGGACCCAAACCAAGATTCCAAACATAGGAAATATAAAAATTCATATTCCACATATATCCACGATATACCATATGAAACATATCGGCCATAATGGAAAATAAACCATGAATCATGCTACTGAATCTCTTAACTCGAACTCCAACTTAATACTATACCACAAAACTCATCAGAGGATAGTGTAAATGCTAAGAAAGATTTCCTGGAGATCCACGCCATGAAATAATGATCCAAAAAATTGATCGGATCAGCTTGCTAGCCGGATGTCCTATTCTTCATTCTTTCTGCTGGTAGAATACAAAGTCTTAGTTTCCTTGCTCATATAAACAATGCTAATACTGCGGATCATACTGCTAACTCTAGTTGCCATCAATGACAACATAAGTAGCAAAAAACTATCTCTTAGAGCCATATTCCAATAATCTCCCCCTTTGGCATTGATGGCAACACTTAGTGAAAAATTGACTAAGTGTCGAAACCAAAAACTCAGCAAGACAAAAATTACTGCTCCCCCTATGGATGTCAAGGAAAATTTTCACTGCATTCTCTCCCCCTTTGACATCAATGAAAAAGATCTACTATATCCACTCTACACTTTTCTTCTTATTCTCTTCCTTTAATATTTTACTGCACTTACTCTTTCTCCATTCTCTCCCCAACTGATTATGCAAAAATTGATCAAAATTGGACAACTGCTGTAAGAATTCATAAAATTATTTTATACTTAGCTTTCATTTCTAGAAGGAATTTCTTCCAAGAGTCCACCACAATCCCAATAGCTATGATCAAGCTATTATTCTCTGAAGTTCTATTGATGATATGAATAAGAGACTCATGAATGGTGATTGCATCTTCCAACTTTTCTCCTAACTTAAGCACTTCAATCATCTACTCTAATCTCCCTTCAATTATGTCTTTCACTTTCCAGAAGGAACCAATAAGAGTATTCCTAGCAAAGTGGACCTTTGCATGCTCAACTTGTAGAGCATGAACTTTCTTCTTAACATCTCCATTCTTGTCCAAAGACATACTGCAATCTTGTCTAGTTCTAACAAGCTCTTTTTCAATTTCCTCCAACTTATCCTTGTACTTGCCTACCACATGAGGCCACTTAAGACATGAATTAAAAAAAATATTGGATGAATCAATGCACTATATCAACTCATTCATTTTCTTCTTCAACTTAGAAAGAGATAGCCTAAATTGCATCTTTAAATGGGAAATTATTTTCTCCTCTTTTCTATCCAGAGGCACAAATTCCATGGCTTCCTTGACACACTCAATTAGTTCTTCTGGGATAACATCCTACAAAATCTCCAAATCAATATTATTATCAGCAAGGTATCTTGCCAGAGTGTTTTTAATAGTATCCTGCTTATAAGATGGTCCATTTAACCATATGTCTGATATCTTTTGCATACTATCCTCATCCTGAATGATTTGCACTATCTTTAACTTGAACAAAGCACCTTCTTCATCATTGAGAAGCCATATGTCCAAATTTATTACAAGTAAAATAATATCCATTAAAAATTTGAGCATTGGGTTGCCTTATCAGATGTTTTTTTCCTTTGTTCTTCTTTTTAGAGTTCTTTTGTTCAGATCCAAAGCTTTCACCCTTCTCATAGCCGAGACCTTGCTTTTCATTTGTATCCTTCTGATTTTTGATTATCTCATTTGTTAATGTAATTAATTAATTATTACACTAGAATAAGTTAACTTAGGTCTTGCATTAATTAAGTCCTAGGTTGCATTATTAGATAAATCATAAATAATGGGGTAATTCCCCTTCCATGTTTGTAGGGATAAGATTCCTTCTAGAAGATGAGTTGTCCTTCTAGAACTTATCTCAATCTTTTATCATTTCCTAGGTAGGGTTCACATGTTGTCACATGTTGTTAGATAAAGACACATGGAAATATCATATTACATCTTGAATCTCTCTCATGCCTATATATTCAAGGCATTTGTACATTTTTAATCATCTAATATCCTAGATCAATATCAATCTCTATTTGCATGTCCTTAGTTGCAACACTTTTTGTGTGGATGAATTTCTTCTTGGAGTTCGTCTTGAAGGATGCAGCTTCAGGGACATTGTGCTTCCATCATTTCAACATCATCAAGCTTAGTAGAAATTATCCTAAACTTTTCCTTCAATTCATTTGTAGTAGCAAGCTCATTTCCAAGAGTAACTATCTATCTTTCAATCTCATGTTCATAATTTCTGGCCTGTTGTAGTTCTACCTCCAGCTGAATGGTTCTACTGTTAATTCTGCTACATTCTTCAGATTTTTCTTTGAGGGACTGGGCAAGATTCTCCTCATTCTTCTTCCTTTGTTCAATCTCTTTGGCAAACTTCATTGCCACATATTCCATCTCAACTCTTAGAGCTGCATTGTCCTTGGCTAGCTTTTCACATTCTTTTGCTATTTCTTTTAGGGTTTGATTTAGATGGACATCATCCATACCTTTTCTTTCTGTTTTCTTTATTTGATCACACAACTCCTCCCTCTTTTCCCTTGACTCATTTATCTTATCCTTCAGTGATTGAATGAATTTTTTAGCATCTGCAAGATTTTCCTTTAATTCCATGACCTATGCTTTAGATTGATCAAGATCATCAATTTCTACCATAAGCTATTGTTGAAGACCACCAACATCCATTATAATTCAAGATTCACCTCAAGCTGTTAAACTTCTAAAGAGGAACCTACTCTGATACCAATTGTTGGACACTGGGAACACTGAGAGGGGGGGTGAATCAGTGTTCACTGATTTTAATTTTCAAAACATATCTAAAACAATTAATAGCAATAATTAAACTTCATATAGCATTTGCAACACATAACAGATGAAATAATGTAGTCACATTAATGAACACCATAACACCAAATATTTTTACGTGGAAACCCTATTAGGGGAAAAACCATGGTGGAGATTAATTCACAATTTGTACTCTATTAAAAGTAAAATATAAAGAAGAGGAATGCACTTGCATTCAGGCGCACCGCCTAAAGCTCACTGCTCAATAGGAAAGGCTCACTACCTTACAAGAAAAAATAAGATTACAACAAAATTTATGAACTGAGAAAACACCATCTACAAATTCCAAAAATTAGTTCCACTGAGGCTCTCAATTAGATTCCGGATCTCTTGAAAGAATCACACTTTTGCTTTGCTCCGCACTGCTTGGCATACCAAAACTATTCTTCCCTTAGATAACAGATTTGCTCTTTTCAATCTCTTCTTGATACTCCTTCAAAATGGTTTATTGATCTCCTTTATATACCCGCTAATCAGAAATTCAATGTATGTTAGCCTCACAATAAAATATAATATTTTTGCTAATGTCGGCTCAAATCTCTGATTAGAATTGATGCGTACCCACATAAGTCGGCTAGACTTTAGTAGGGACCCAAACCAAGATTCCAAACATAGGAAATAGAAAAATACATATTCCACATATATCCACGATACACCATATGAAACATGTTGGCCACAATGGAAAATAAACCATGAATCATGCTACCAAATCTCTTAACTCGAACTCCGACTTAATACTATACCACAAAACTCATCAAAGGATAGTGTAAATGCTAATAAAGATTTCTTGGAGATCCACACCATGAAATAATGATCCAGAAAAGTGATCGGATCAGCTTTCCAGCCGGATGTCTTGTTCTTCATTCTTTCTGCCGGTAGAATACAAAGTCTTAGTTTCCTTGCCGGTATAAACAATGCTAATACTGCGGATAATACTACTAACTCTAGTTGCCATCAATGACAACACAAGTAGCCAAAAATGATCTCTCAGAGCCATATGCCAACAAGGTATGTTAAAGTTGACCCTAATGGGTATCTAGATTAGCCATTTTCTTGTAAATTAATTTGAGGAATTTGTGAGAGAAATTGAGAAAAGTGGGTCTACTATGCTACTAGGTTGACAAGGTGAAAGGTAGGAAAACAAGCCAGATTAGTTTTGTGAGAAAGGTATTGATTTGGGACCTTTTGAATTGTCAAAGAGGAGTACTTTGGCCACCTAGGTTGCATCAGTTGGTATCAGAGCAAAGGGAGTAGGTCCCTTGTGAAAGAAGGTTAAGGGTTTGAGTGAAAGAGGAAGGTGTAATTGAAGGAATCCAAAAATGCCTCCTAAAGGAAGCCTAGTTGCAAGAAATATGGATGAGCATGCTAGAAAAATAGAAGCCTTGAAGAGGGAGATGGCTGCATTGAAGTCTAAATTTGGGGTATATATGGATGAGAGTGATTTTGAAGAGGAAGAGATCTCTAGTGAAGAAGAAGAGATGGATCCAGATGATGTGAGGATGATGAAGCTTTTGAAGGCTGTGAAGAAAGATGGACATGGAAAAATGGATATGCCTATCTATGGGGGAAAACTAGATGGAGAAGAGCTCTTGGATTGGATAGGGGCATTGGAGAACTATTTTGAAAGTGAGGAGATTGATGATGAACACAAGGTGAAGAAGACAAAAACTAAGTTGAAAGGACATGCTTTGCTGTGGTGGAACTTTGTGCAAGATGAAAGGTAGAAAGAGGGAAAGAACAAGATCAATTCTTGGGAGAGGATGAAGGAAAAAATCAAGAGTAAGTTCCTTCATTGTGATTATAATGTTTAATTACTTAAAAGGTTACAAAATCTTAGGCAAAAAGAACAATATGTGAAAACATACATTGAAGAATTCTATAGGATAAGTATAAGAACTAAGCATGAGGAGGATAAGGAAGAAAGAGTAGCTAGATATTTCAATGGCCTAAGATATAAAATTCAAGATGAAATCAATTTGTTAGCACCAAAATCTGTGGAACAATGTTTTCAAATAGCAATTAGAGCAGAAGAAAAACTCAAGAGGAGACAAGAGAAGGCAACAAGAGGAAGAGGAAATACTTCTAGGGGCAGAAGTACCTTTTCAACACCAAAACAGTCCAAAGAAGGTCAAGAAGATGTTGGTAAAGGAAAGGAACAAGTGGCTGAGTCTAGAGGTGGATGGAGAGGTGGAAGAACCAAATTTAGAGGAAGAGATTTTAACGAGTTTGCAGGAAAGTGTTACAAATGTGGTGAATTTGGACATCCATTCTACAAATGTCTTGATAAGTTTGGAGCTGCTACAAGTGGAAGTGAGAGAAAGGTGACAAGAGAGTTCAACTTGTGCAAGAGGATGAAGAGGAAAGTGTTAGTTCATCAAGGATTTAGGAGGAGTTGGAGGAGGATGATGATGGGTTGGAGAGGGTTAGACAGGATGATACAAAGGCCATTGATCTAGACACTGCAACACTTCATGCTCAGCTTGCATCTTTGGAGGAGCAAATGAGGACTTTGATGTCCAAGAGAGATGCACTACAGATGGAGAGAGATAGGGATTACATGGACAAAGACTAGGCTATAGCTCAGAGATAGGAGACCGGGCAAAACATTTTTGAGATCAGAGCTCTGTGTAGTGGGATTGTTGCAAAACCTGAGATTGGAGAAGCTTTGATGTTGAAAAGACAACTTTTGAAGGCCTCCAAGGAGAAAGAACCGTTGCAAAGGAGAAGTCTCTTCAAGACCACTTGCAAGAGCAAAGGAAAGGTATGCAAGTTAGTCATTGATTCAGGCTCCACTGATAACATAGTTTCAAAAGAAATGGTAGATAAGTTGAGTTTGGTTAAAGTTCCTCATCAAACACCATATAGGGTGTCATGGTTGAATGAATATCAATCACTCTTAGTTAATGAGCAGGCCTTAGTTGAATTTCAAATTGGAGGATATAAGGATAGAGTGCTTTGTGATGTGTTTCCAATGCAATGTTGCCATTTGCTGCTTGGGCAGCCATGGAAATTTGAAAAACGTGCTATGTATGATGGAAGGGAAAATACTTATAAGATTGAGCATGAAGGGAATACATTCACCTTATTACCATTGCAAGAAGAAGATGAGAAGTAGAAAAGTACAAAAAGGGTCATCATGATGGGAAATAAGGAGTTTGTGAAGGTTGACGTAGAAGAGAGTAAAGAGTTTATTGTCCCTCCAAGGGATGGAAGAAAGAAAACAATAACTTTGGATGCTAACACAAAGGTTGATGGCAACAAAGAAGGTGAGAAAAGGATGTCCAAGGTTGAGGCAGAGAAAGTTGAGAGTGAACTTCATAAAAAGGAAAATAATGAGTCAAGAAAGGTTGAGGAAATCCTGATTGGGACAATGTGGTGCCCTGTCATAAGTGTAATAGTAGAAAGGCATTCAGATCTTCATGAGAGAAGAGATTTAGGGACTGACAAAAAAAATACACAAAAGTAAGAAGGTGGAAAGGTTTTAAAGATAGAGAATTGGATGCCAAACCTCAAGGAAAAGGACAGGATGGGACAAGTGGGAAGAGAGATCAGAGGTATGTACCAACAAGAAATAGCAACAAGAGGCAAGGTAGTTCAAAGGGACATTGGTAAGGGCTGGTGTAGAGGCATGAAGATAAGGACATTAACATGCTTTGGTCTAAGGGAAGATGGAAGACCACCCACAAATATTATTCTAGAGAAGGAGGAAAGATCAAATGCAAACAGAGGTCAGAGGGAAGAGTGTGCTACAAGTTTTCATTTTCCAAACCAAGCAAAAGGATATGAAGGTCAGAGAGGCCATGCGAAGAGTAGGTTGGAGCAGGACAAGTCATTACTCATGTGACATGAGTCTTTTCTTGGTGGTGTGTATGGTGTAGGAGCACCAATCTTATTGATGTTTCTTTTTTTAGTTAGAGTTGAGTCTAATTGTTAAATTTGTGTAATAAGGCCATGATGAAGGCCACCCATGATGATTTGGAGTCTTTTGAGTAACAAGCAACGAGGAAGTTGCAAAATATGAAAAAATGTAAAAATTGTTAGTCATTGTCAAGTTTGGAAAAGTTGTCATGGTAAATGTTTATGTCATTTTCCAAGTTTTGGGTCATGTTAGGAGTTGAATAAGGTCTAGATAGACCATATTTAATGTTGTAGGGGCCTAGGAGAGTCAAGGGGATCAGTATTTTAAATGTCCAAAAATAATGTCAATTGTAAACTTGAAAAAGAGTGTAAAGTTTGAAAAGGATAGAAGCCAATGGTCACAAAGGAGTTTAAAAAGTAGTTAAAGGTTGGTTGGTCAGTTGGAATATAGAGGTAAAACCTTTAAAAAGGTGTGAATCATCGTTGTAATGGTTGGCTTGGTGATTTTTGGAGGAAAACTCAATAGAAATCTCATTGTTTTTTAGGAATTTTCTAGGTTTTTCATCTTTTCTAGATCTGTACGGTAGCATACAACCATTAGATTGTACAAATTATTCATGGATACTTTAATGGATTGAGTTTACTATGTTTTGCATATGGCTTGAAGGGTTAGAAGTAAACTTGAAACATTTTATATCTATTTCTTTGAAGACTATTAGGTATACCTTGTTTTGGGGTTTTGTAACATTTAACATGTTTTGAGGACCCATTCACCTATTGTACTCATTGTGATTGGTGTAATGGGTCCCATGGAGGATTTTTATATTCTAGGATGAAAACTTTGTGTTGAGGGAAAGGAATGAAGGAGATTGAGTTACTGTCTTTAGAGTGTTTGTGAAGGTAAATGCATGAAAATAGAGGTTTTAGCCTAGGGTTTGGAGAAATCTGAGTGAGAAGTCATTTATCTTGGAATATTAAGAATGTGTAGGGTTATTTGAGAGTTTTTGAACTGGTTTTGAGGTCTGAGAAGGCGTGGAGTGTAGGTTTTCAATAAGCCCTAGGTTAAATAGGAAGAAGTGAGGGTTTTTGAGTTTCGAGTGTTACATGGCCTGTCTTGGCCTAAAGGTTGTGGATTTTGTGTTGTATCAGGTAGGTGAGTACTGAAACATCAAGATTTTGGTTTTGGTAAGTGTTTCAAAGGTGGTTCCTTTGTAAATTTGGCCTAATTGGCCTTGAAAATAGTGTATTTTGCTTGATTTAGGAAAGTTTCTTCAAAGGACTTGTATATGAGATTGAGGTATATTAAATTTGACCGTAATGGGTATCTAGATTATTCATATTATTGTAAATTCATTCGAGTAATTTGTGAGAGAAATTGAGAAAAGTGGGTCTACTATGCTACTAGGTTGACAAGGTGAAAGGTAGGAAAACGAGACAGATTGGTTTTGTGAGAAAGGAATTGATTTGAGACCTTTTGAATTGTCAAAGAGGAGTGATTTGGCCACCTAGGATGCATCATTGTTTTAAATTTTCAATTGGAGCTAGAGAGTTTTCTGTAGTAACACCAAGAGCTATCTCATGTAGAGTTTTGATAGCCTCATTTATCAACTCATTGGATCTTTGATATGACTCTAAAGCCTCCTGCATGAAAAAGATAATGAAAGTGCTACATAGCCTCATTCTATCACTAGGTGTGATTTTTATCAAATCCACAAAACCTGGATGAGATGGCAGTTTCACTAGCTGAGGTGGAAGCATAGGTTGGATTACTTCTTGTCTTGAAAGAAAACCTTTAAGTGTATTTTCGAATGATTCTCTGAGCTTCTTTGATGATTCAGGGCCTTTGAGAGTTTCACCTTCATCTGGGATGAATTCCTTATCATCTTCATCCTTCTTTTCTTCTTCTTTTTCATTTTCACTTTCATCACCGGATGGATTTCTATTTTATTTCTTTCTTCTGTCTTCATCATCCTTATCTTTATCATTTTCTTTTCCTTTATTTCCTTCATTTGCATCTTTGTTTTCCTCTTCTTTATTTCTAGAGGGTTCTTGATGTTCTTCTCTTTTTTCACCGGATTGATCCTTATTGTGATCATCAAACCTCTTACTGGTAGTTTCATCTGTGTCCATTTGAGGGGTAGATATTTCTTGAGCACCAAGTGTCTCATCAACGGTTTCCAAAATAGGATTTTCCATTACTCCTGTAACTATAACAGGTTCTTGAGATTGAGTAGTGTGAGATGAAGAATTGGTTCTTTTCCCATAGCTCCTTGCTAATTCCTTAATTACATCATGAGTTTCTTGCCTTAATTTTTCAACATACTCATCTTCCTTAGCCATCAACATGTTGACCCTTTTCTTAACTCTAAACATTGCAAAACATTCTTTTAACAGATTTGCAACTTCTATTTCTGATTGAGTAGAACTAATAGATTTTACAATTTCTCTTCTCATTTTGTCTTCGATTTTTAAAGCTTCTTTCATTCTAAGTACTAACTCATTCCACGCAGTTTCAGTGACTTTTAACTATATGGAGTCCATGTCTATGCCTGCAAATAACTATGTATTGAGCAAAAGCATTTAAGATGGTCTCTTTTCCTTCATTGTCAAACTCATCATATAGCTTGGTAGTAGCCATGAGTTCATTATCAATCATGTGATTAACTAAGGTTCCAAGAACTAAGGGTGGGTGATTTCTTACTGGAGGAGAACCAAGCATGGTCTCCACAGGGTCAGTTGTTCCTTCTTCATTCTTCTTTTCATGCACATGAATTCGGTAGGCATCTTCCTCATTTTTGGTCTCATCATTATTGGATATATCTACACTAATTTTGAATCCTTCACCAGAAGTGCTAATTATATTTCTCATCAGTTGATGCTCCTCTTCAAGATCAAGCTCAATTTCTTCTTCAACAACATCACTTATATTCATTTTCTTGTAGGCCTTTTCTTTCACTCTTCTTCCTAAAGCGGTAGACGGTGTGGCAGAAAATATTTCATTTTTCTTGGATGCCTTGGTGCTTGGGCCAGTGGGAGTAACATTATCAACAGATGCAGGGATACTTTTTTTCTTCCTTTTTCCTTTCACAACATTAGCTGTACTAGGTGGTGGTGTAGCACCAGAGGATAACCTTTCTAATTTTCTAGGTCCGACAGGTAGATTCGTATATTTATCTTTCCTTTTATCAAGGACCTCCTTCAATAGTTCTATGTCATCCTTAGTGTATGCTACATCTTGGAATAAAGCTTCAACTTTCTTTCTACATTTAGATGCAAAAGATTCTAAGTGAATTTTAGTAGATTTCTTTGAATATGTACCTAATCTAGGTAGAGAGGGGTGCTTAGGACTAGCCAACAAAATCTCAATGTATCCTTTTGCCTAGTTTTCTTCAATTTCATACCCCAATGGTCCAATCCAATGAATTATGGGTTCTACTGCCTCAATGATACATTTATCAGTAGACACAAGAAATGTTATTTCCTTTTCATACTTCTTCACCAGTCTTCTTGGAATCCTGTCTCTTTCTTGCATTTCCTTCTGAAAAACTGCAAAGAAGGCAATTAGGGCATTGTTCTGTGACCTAAATTCTCCTAGTTTGCATAGATAATCACTGATATGATGAGCAACTAGCTTGGTATTATCCCATATTATATTCTTCCTTCCAGGTAGCTCCTTTAGAAAATAAAATAATAGGTAGACAACAAGAGTGAAAATTTTAAAGACATGTCTCTTTGCCTTTGTCATACTCAAATTTCCCATAAGTTACAATATTAGGAGCTCACAAAGATTGAATTCCTTCCCATTTGACATGATTTCATAAGTTGTGTGAATTTTTGTGGCCAAAACAAAGTTTTGTCTATTTGTGAAGTAAACTTTTTGACCAATCATAATGGTTACATATTTGAAGGCAGGGTTTGTAATAGTTTTCATGGTTAGAGCTATTCCATCAAACTTAGCTCCAGTTAACCTTGTGACCTCATCATTTTTCATTGCTTTCAAGAATGGAAAAGTACCGGTGTCACAGAGACCAATAACTACACGAATTTCATCTTTATTGATAACTCCTATTTCATTTACCCATAAAAGATTGTGGTGAATCCTAGTTAGGGCCATCCTAAATTTTTTTGCTTCACTTTTGCTTGAAAAGTTTGAAAACCAGTTCCAAACAATCAACTTCATTCGAACAAGGTTTTTATACTCTATCTATAGTAATAGATCATTAGTTAACTCGTTATCCCATAAATCTTTCAACTCGTGGTGATTGAATTCTTCGAGCTGTTGGTGTTTTTCCAATGCACTTCAAGGAACTTCTAAGAAATATCCAATTCTTATATTCAAAACTCTTGAAAATGACTGGCCAACTGACAAGTTCTAGTCATAGACTAAGATCTTTTGCACTTTAGGCTTTGTGGGACCTAGGAGGGTGTTCCTATTGATGTTCATTGATATTGTACTCAACAAAACACATCATTTTCACAAAACATTTTAATTGAAAGGAAAATATGCAAAGATTACTATGAAATTGGCTTGTTTCTAAGTAACTTGCTACCATTTCAGCAAATGCTATCTCGCATGACAATTAACATAAAATTTGTGTAAAAATTTAAGAAATTTTTAAAGTAAATTCAAATTCTAACTCTAGGCCAACCACCATACAACAATTTGATCAACCCATTAGGTGGACCTTTAAGGAAATAGATTAGTGCCTTATTGAATTGGGCTATGGAGTCACACACACAATAATCAGTAATATATAAATGACTCTAAATTTTAATGGAATGGACTACCCACATAACAGCTTTGCATTATTGAGCTCACAATTTTTGATACACAACTGCTTATCAAATCCCCAACAAATGATTGTAAATCTATGACCCCATTTGAGCATTTAATTGATTACTTGTATCAAAGCATAAAATAGAGACATACATTCGAATTGACATTCAAAAGAAGAATGAAAACATTATTAACAATTCCATTCAAGATTTACTCAGATCCACATAAGGAGAGAAAATGCATCAGGACTAGACTTTTGTTCATATTCATGAGTCAAATCTGCATAACAATTTAAGATAATATGTATATGTTTTTCCAAAGAGCTCAAAATAGACACCCTATTCTATTCCTAGCATAAAATTCATATACACCTGACCTAGACCCAACCAAAAATTTTCATCTATTTTCTTTTCTCTTCTTCTCCTTCTTCCTGCAAGTGAGCCTTGATTTCTCTTTTATATGACAAGGGAGCAACAAGCTTCGGGCTCACAAGAAATTTCACTACATATTTTCATTTCATCAAAATTTCACCTGTATTTCACTTGCATTTCAAAACCCCCACTTGTCAAATTCTATAAAACATGGTGTAATTGGGGTAAGCCCAAAATGTAACCGTCACCAGAGAAAGGAGATGAAAAGTACCTCCAAAGTTCCTTTAGTCACCATCCAAGCTATAATGAACTAGGTAACCAAAATTCCATGAGGGCGCACAACCGACGTCGAATACTAGAAAGTACCACACACGCAAAAATAGGACCAACAATAACAACAAATCTCATCAACACAAAAAATTAAGACCCCACACATAACAAATTCTTATTTACCCTTCACTTCACCTTTTCCAATGCCACATCCGCAGTACACACAACCACTCCTAGTTATTGCCAGAGGAGGAGAGGAAACCTCAGCTTCCTCCTCTTTCTTTTCTTTGCCTAACATGCTTCCAATATTTCCACTAGGGGTTTTGACCACCAACAACATAATAGATATCACTTCTTCATCAAAGGGTGGACTGTCAGTCAAAAGACCCAATACCGACAGTAGTTGGAGTTGGTTTTGGTTTCAGAGGGGTTGCTTGTAAGATCAGTAGGTGAATGTTGACGTCCATAAGAGTCATTCCCATATCTTATTTTCTTATGTATTCCTGTGGGAGACGCAATGGGATCTTTCCTTTGTCATCCACTTTTCCTGCAACATCACCTTGGAATTGTAGCCTTTGACTGCATCTGTTGGGTGTGAGTCTAGGCTTTTCAACAAAAGTATTGGCCTCCATGGCTGGAGCAGCTTCTAGTGCATCAAAAATAGAGCTCTGAGAACTCAAGCAAGCATACCTCCTTACTGTTTTGCTCATCTTCTTCTCTGATAATTGCTCATGCTACCCTTCCTTAATCAATAACTGCTAAATGTAGATGACAGGAATAGAAGCTATTCCTTCTATATTTATTGCATGGAACAATGAAGATCACAATCAATTTATAACACACATGCGTAACCCAGGAAGTTTGTTGGTAGATGTACTGTCACCATTTAATTTCCCATTTGCATGGAAATCCATAGATTATTCTTCATGATTACCAGTGTTGGCGTCTACACACAAATTGAGATCAATTCAATCGCTCTGTAGGATGTTAACCATTAATGCGAGCTGGTTGCATAGAGTAGAAATGACCATCATGTGTTACTTTCCAACTTTGAATGCTATCCATTGATCTTTTTCCTTGATGGATGATTAGATAGTCAGCTCTTGTTTTACCACCTAGTGTAGGAGCACTTGTTTGATTTCTTGCCTCCATGAGGCCATTTGTAAATAGTTGCTCTATTTTCTGTATTGGGTCTTATAATAAGGTTTATCAAACCATTTTATAGGTGTTTGAGTCTTAGGAAGTCATATTTTAAGTCATTTGTCAAATAATGTTTAAAGTTGTTCCATATTGTAAAAATTGTCAAAAGTGTAAAATTAGGTAGATGAAGTGTCATTAAGGGGTTTTGTCAACAAACTAATCAAAAGGTGGTTGAAAATAGTTTGTTTTGATTGGGAATGCATAAATACACCCTCCAAAACTGGAATTGGGGGTTGGAGACATTATTTTTGAAGTTTGATGAATGGCAACCTCAAATTTTGTGTGCATTTTTTGATTTTTACATTGTTTCTAGGCTGAAGTTGTGATTTGTACGGCCTGGTATGGATACAAATAATGGAGTATCATATATGGATGGAAAGATATCTATTTCTAGTTTTCAATTATTTTTGTCTCATTGAATTTTATTGAGTTTTGTGGAAGATATGACTATTTTGGTGAGACTTCCATATTCTAACAATATTGTGCATAATTTATAGTCTGAAAAATGTGATGGCACAGATTTTAATGTATATATTTTGATTTGAAACTAATTTTATTTTGTTTCCATGTCAATATAATTTCATTTTTTTCAAGTCTCATCAAATTTCATTAAGATTTGAATAAGTTATGACCATTTTTGTGAGGGCAGGTTTGAACCCTACCTAGGGTTTTTAGTTTAGGGAAAAATGCAATGACTTTCTTTTCCACCATTGGATCTTCATAAAAATTGGAGGAAGGGTCTATAAGTATGTTATATTCAATCTCATTGGAGTAATTGGATTTATTATTTGTTTTTTGAAAGTTGTTAATGACTGTTCGTTGCATTAAATTGTGGGATGCCATGACAATGTTTCCAATATGATCTAGAATGCACTTAATCATTGTTGGATGAATAAGTTTATGAAAGTTGTCATTATTGATGATTTATCAAATTTTTTATTGAAAAATAAGCCAAGAATTCCTAAGATCAAGAATTTTGTATCATTTCTTTGAAGGGTTGGTTGAGTTGAATTGTGATCCTCCTAGCTCTGCATCACCACCTTTGATTTCCAATGGTGCTCCACCAAAATTTTCACAACCAATGGGGTTCTTCCATGTTAGATGAAACCTTCATAGTGTGTGGGCTCCATAGTCTGAATAATTGAGGATAGGTGCTGAGATCTCGCTGATCTTGCTAGTCATAACCACCTTCCATTTTAATCTAGCGAGCCAGCGAGGAACGGTGAAGATTGTTCCACCAAATTGATCTCGACCACTCGTTGAAGATGCCGAACCATGGGAGTGATAGTGGGGAGTGGGTTTCACACTGTACCTTGGACACATGTCAGCTTCTCGCCAACCTCGTTGCATTTATCTGGCTGGCACTTAACTCCCGCGGGATGGCAGGGTACGGTCCAGATCTTCTCCTTGATCTTCGAATCTTGAAATCTGCACATCAAGTGGTGTTAGCATTTAATAGAAGGGACTTGGTCTAGCCTACAATGACATGACCACTAGGATTGATGACTTAGGTTTAATTCATCAGGTTAAAATTTAAAACCTGACTTTAGGAAAATATTTGATATAGTGGGAAAGGGATAACTAGTTTTCCAGGCTAATGGGGCTAGTAGACTGACGTGGCAGATGACTTAAAAGATCACTTAAGGGGTCAATGATCGATTGAGCAGGTCAGCCCAAAATTATAATTTTTTTATGCTTTTGAATAAAACCTTACTCACTTGCGGACAAGGGTTTAAAATGGGAACCAGGTTCATGGGAATTGAGCTAAAATTCTTTAGAATTTTATAAGCTCCATCAGCGGCTCATGCTCGGGGACGCATACCCCTGGTGGGTATGGCGAGAAACAAAATCTATGGTTGAATCAAACCAAGGTATAAGGCCAAAAACCAAGGAACTCACCCGGACTAGGAAAGCAGACCAAACATGAAGCAAACAAACCAGACCAACTTATTTACACTACTTACAAAATGTACATAAGATAATTTTACAAGGTGGAACCTCTGAGCCCTAAAAATTTAGGAACAAATTTTCCTCTATCAAAAAATTTAACTTGTTTGCTTTGCAATGAATGCACATGAGTAGTATGTGACACCAAATCATCAGTATTACTTTGACCAAAACTGCTTATTCCATCCAGAGCAACATTTCCAACTTTGTCCCTTTTTATTAAAAGTTCCTCAAATTGAATCAAGAAGGTGAAGCCTTCATATTCTACATCACCATGAGATATATGATCATCATGAATTTTTTCATCTAACTTGAAGGTCTCATAAACACTTTGGCTCTGACTAGACCATTCCTTAGTGCATTTAGGAAAGAAAGCATAACTAGGTCTATTATCAATTTTCCTTCCATAAATGTCAACCCCATGGGGTGAAAGAAGTTCCACAATCATATCAATCAAATAGGGAGTGTCTGCAAAGAAATCCACTGCAACTTCATACTATCCTATATGATCTTCAAAATCACCTATGTCTTTGATTTTCTTCTCACTTGGGTGAAAAGGTATTCAAGTATATGCATACTATACATAATCACCCTGTAATTCCTTCTCCTCAATATAAGGAAATATTGGGGGAGTATTTGTGCAATCATCCTGTAGAACATGCATGACTGACTTTTCAGCCATTCCTTCCAATATACAATTCTTGACCACAAGAGAATCAATGTAAGCATATTCATCTTTATGAATATCCTCATTACATCTAGAACTGACATCATACTCAAGAGATTCCCTATTGGTATTTGTATCTTCATACCTCTTGTGCAGTTTAGCACTTGGAAAATCAGAAGTAGCATCTTCTTTGATGAAAATACCCACCTTAGCATCACTTTGATCCTCATATGGACCATTCACAACATGCCCCTTGATGGAACTTATCAGACATTTATTATAATTATCCTCAAAAAGAGGATTACTCCTACACCAATAAGGATTGTCATTTGCAACTTCATCATCCAAAACATCTTCATCAAATAAGATATTTTTCCATGCATTAATTGGATGTATCTCATCATATTTAAAATCAAGATACAAGCCATTCAAATAGTCAGTGTACTCAAAATTAGTACAATCACTTGAAGAACACAGAGAAGCAATCTCACTATTATGTTCATCATTCATATCTGCAATAATTGACCCATATTTAGAACATTTTTCACATGATGAGAACTATTCAATGGCTAGGAAACACACATCTATGAGGCTATTAACATATCCCCTACTAGAGGAAAGGGATTCCATATCCACTTCATACAAAGAATCATATTCTATGGTAGATTCATCAAGTTCAATCTCATTATTTTGACTCCTTATGTACACCATGACATTGGGATTAAGTGCATTCCCTTGATTAACAAATGCATGATGGCTACTAGCTAAATCAACTTGGGAAGTTTCATCTTGTACTTCTTGTGTTTGTTCATAGTTTATGACATCCCAAGGAAGATAATTGGGTATCACCTCTTTTTTTTCATATTCTGTCTCTTCATCCTCATCATTACTATCTACATCTATTTCTAGGTTGTTAGTCAAATGACAACATTCAATAGTCACTTGTTCTGATTCTGATGCTTCTCTTTAACTTTGTGATCTCAACCTTTGATCATTAGCCAGATGGAAACCATTACTCATATCATGAGTAGTAGATATGGGAACATGACCTTGCTCAATTCTTTCCACAACATTAATCCAATCTACTACTTGGTCAAGGCTATGAGGCTTTAGATCCTCAGACCATTGGCTAGACCCTGGCATATATACTTCACAAAACAAATTAATGCACATCAGATCACTGGGTCTAAAACTCGCAGGTATTTCCATCAGTATATCCAAGAATATTGAAAATAAGTCATATGGTGACTCATTTACATGTCTCCTTGTCTCATGCAACTTCTTGATAGAAAGGATTATATCAGATATTCCTTTCCTTGGCTAATGTGAAGTTGATGCTTTCTCGCATTCTACATTTCCTAGGAGTAAGGTAGATACAATATCCATGAGGTCCCCTCCCTGGAAAATCCTTTTACCTTTTGATCTACTTGGTTCAGAATTGGGGGTAATGCTAGAACTACTACTAGCAATAGCAGGCCCTTTCATTATTGAGTATCTCAAATTGTTCTCAATATCAATGGAAATGTGATATGCTTGGTGCAAAGTTGTGGGTTCCTTGTCTCTTAATAAGAAGCTCATCTTCTTATCAAATGCTCCTAAGTATATAACCAAACATTTTGCATTATTTTGCCTTATATCTTCTAGAATTTCTCTAATTTCCTTTGCAAATAACAGATTGAAAACAAGAACTAACCCCCCTTCATTTATAGGGATTTCCATGAAATTCTTTCTCACCATATTAGGATTCATCCTTTCACCAAATTGTTCAATAAAACTTGTCATGAGATGAGTCCATGAGGCTATGGAACTTGCTGGCAAGTATGAATACCAATCCCTAGCATCATCCTTCAAAGATTGAACAAAAAGTTTCATGACAACATCTTCGTGATTCACCTCATAATCCCCCATAACATCCATAAATATTTACAGATGCTTAGAGACTGATTCAGAGCTTTGCCTTGTGAATTTTGGAAAATGTTTCCTAACATTCTTAGGGATCAAGTTAGGGAAACCTTCAATACCACTGAAGACTAATGGAATATACCTTTCAATAACAAAATCCCTTTGAGGGGATGACATGGATTCTTCACCCTACATACTCTAGTTTAATTATTTACAGAGAAAATCTTCCAAAGGTAATGCTCAAAAGAATAACATACTTCATGGATAGTTACAAACTTTATATGTAAGAAGTATGAAAATAATTATTACTATTCCTTGTCTTAATGTGAATTCATCTATTAGGGAATCATCTATGCTCCTAAGTCTTGACTTATTTCTCATAAGCTTCCTTCAAATTAAATAATACTTGCTTTAGATTTATGAGAATACCTAAAAACTTTGTAATAGCTGTTAATCCTTTTTCTTGATTGCAAATTCTGCAAATCTTGAAATATTCTTCGCAATTTAACTGGTTCTTCGGACAGAGTCGCCACCTCCTTTATAGAGGAACAAATTTCAAAAGCATGAAATTCTTTTAAGCTGAAATCTTGTTCTGGGTTTTTTTTCCAACAACGAAATCACACTCATATCCTTTGATCTTTGCTGTAATAAATCATTTCTAGGTGCAAGAAATTTTCAATTATCTAAACAAAGATGTTCAGATCCACCAAAGTATGAATGGAAAACACTATGACTCTATGTAATGATTCTTAAGACTTGAATCTCTAAGATCTGGATGACTCTTGGATAAGACAATTTGTCCCCGGACTTCTAAGTGCATCCCCAACAGAGTCACCATTTTGTTGGTGTTTTTCCAGTGCACTTCAAGGAACTTCTAAGAAATAGCCAATTCCTATATTCAAAACTCCTGAAAATGACTGGCCAACCAACAAGATCTAGTCATAGACTGAGATCTTCTACACTTTAGGCTCTGTGGGACCTAGGAGGGTGTTCCTATTGGTGTTCATTGATATTATACTTAACAAAACACATCATTTTCACAAATCATTTTAACTAAAAGGAAAATATGCAAAGATTACTATGAAATTGGCTTGTTTCTAAGTAACTTGCTACCATTTCAGCAAATGCTCTCACATGACAATTAACATAAAACTTGTGTAAATATTTGAGAATTTTTTAAATTAAATTCAAATTATAACTCTAGGCCAGTCACCATACAACAATCTGATCAACCCATTAGGTGGACCTTTAAGGAAATATATTAGTTCCTTATTGAATTAGGCTATGGAGTCACACACACAATAATCAGTAATACATAAATGACTCTAAATTTTAATGGAATGGACTACCCACATAATAGATTTTCATTATTGAGCTCACAATTACTGATACACATCTGCTTATCAAATCCCCAACAAATGATTGTAAATCTATGACCCCATTTGACAATTTAATTGATTACTTGAATCAAAGGATAAAATAGAGAAATACATTCGAATTGACATTCAAAAGAAGAATGAAAATATTATTAACAATTACATTCAACATTTACTCATATCCACATAAGGAGAGAAAATGCATCAGAACTATACTTTCATTCATATTCATGAGTCAAATCTGCATAACAATTTAAGATAATATGTATATGTTTTTCCAAAGAGCTCAAAATAGACACCCTATTCCATTCCTGTCGTAAAATTCATATACACCTCACCTAGACCCAACCAAAAATTTTCATCTATTTTCTTTTCTCTTCTTCTCCTTCTTCTTGCAAGTGAGCCTTGATTTCTCTTTTATATCACAAGGGAGCAACAAGCTTCGGGCTCACAAGAAATTTCACTGCATATTTTCATTTCATCAAAATTTCACCTGCATTTCACTTGCATTTCAAAACCCCCACATGTCAAATACTGTAAAACATGGTGCAACTAGGGTAAGCCCAAAATATAACCGCTGCTAGAGAAAGGAGATGAAAAGTATCGCCAAAGTTCCTTTAGTGCCACTCATGCAAAAAACAGGACCAACAATAACAACAAATTTCATCAACACAAAAATTTAAGACCCCACACACAACAAATTCTTATTTACCCTTTACTTCACCTTTTCCAGTGCCACATTTGCGGTACACATGACCAATCCTAGTCATTGCGAGAGGAGGAGAGGAAACCTCAGCTTCCTCCTCTTTCTTTTCTTTGCCTAACATGCTTCCAGTATGTCCACTAGGGGTTTTGACCACCAACGGCAAAACATATATCACTTCCTCATTAGAGGGAAAACCGTCATTCAAAAGAGCTAAATATCGACAGTATTTGGAGTCGGTCTTGGTTTCAAAGGGGGTACTCGTAAGATCAATAGGTGAATGCTGATGTCCATAAGAGTCGTGCCCATATCTTATTTTCTTCTGTGTTCCTGTGGGAGACTACAATGGGCTCTTTCCTTTGTCATCCGCTTTTCCTGCAACATCACCTTGGAATTATAGCCTTTGACTACATCTGCTAGGTATGATTCTGGGCTTTTCAGTAGAAGTATTGGCCTCCATGGCTGGAGTAGCTTCTGGTGCATCAAAACCAGACCTCTGGGAATTAAAGCGAGAAAACCTCCTTACTGGTTTGCTCATATTCTTCTATGATAATTGCTCATGCTACCCTGCCTTAATCAATAATTGCTAAATGTAGTTGACAAGAATAGAAGCTATTCCTTCTATATTTATCACATGGAATGATGAAGATCACAATAAATTTCTAACACGCATGCGTAACCCAGGCAGTTTGTTGTTAGATGTACTGTCACTGTTTAATTTCCCATTTGCATGGAAATTCGTAGATTATTCTTCATGATTACCAGTGTTGGCATCTACACACAAATTGAGATCAATTCAATTGCTCTGTAGGATGTTAACCATTAATGTGAGCTGGTTGCACAGAGTAGAAACAACCATCATGTGTTGCTTTCCAACTTTGAATGCTATCTGTCGATCTTTTGCCTTGATGGATGATTGGACAGTCAGCTCTTGTTTGACCACCTTTGATTTCCAGCGATGCTCTGCCAAAATTTTCACAGCCAATGGAGTTCTTCCATGTTAGATGACACCTTCACAGTGTGTGGGCTCCGCAATCTAAATAAGTGAGGACAGGTGTTGATATCTCATTGATCTCGCTAGTCATAACCACTTTCCATTTTAATCTAGCGAGCCAACGGGGAACGGTGAAGATTGTTCCACCAAATTGATCTCGACCGCTCATTAAAGATGCCGGACCACGGAAACGATAGTGGGGAGTGGGTCCCGCACTGTACCTTGGACACACATCAACTTCTTTCCAACCTCACTGCATTTATCTGGCTGGCACTTAACTCCCGCGGGCTGGCGGGGTACGGTCTAGATCTTCTCTCTAATCTTCGAATCTTGAAATCTGCACATCAAGTTGTGTTAGAATTTAATAGATGGGACTTGGTCTAGTTGATGATGATAGGACCACTAGGATTGAAGACTTAAGGTTTAAGTCATCGGGTTAAAATTTAAAACCCAACTTTAGGAAAAGACTTGATATAGTGGGTAAGGGATAACCGGTTGTCCGGGCTAATGGGGCTGGTAGATTGACATGCCAAATGACTTAAAAAATCACTTAAGGGGTCGATGACCAACTGAGTAGGTCAACCCAAAATTGTAACATTTGTATGCTTTTGAATAAAACCCTACTCACTTGGGGACAAGGGTTTAAAATGGGAACTGGGTTTATGGGAATTGAGCTGAAATTCTTTAGAAATTTATAAGCTCCATCATGAGCTTCCCACGAATATATAGCCTTGGGTGTTCGATGGGTAGTACATTGCTCGAAATGTGTGAGAATGCACCCATTGGATCATCTTCATACACCTTCCATGAACATCTTCTGAACTTTGGTTGAGGCCTCTCAAAAATTTCCACAATAGTAGGAGTGGCCATATTTCTTAAAAAAATCTTGAAAGATTTTAACAAAATGCTTCTTCAATTTGAAAAGCATGAAATTCAAATAGTAGAGAATACCTTTCAACTCGCTAGGAACTAGGGTTTCATGATACGATACTTAGATTCACTTCTTTCTTGCTTCATCTTGCATTGCTTCACATAACTTTGCACAAATGTGCTTTTCATTAAGTTAGTGGCTTGCTTTAATATTTATCATTTTCCCCTAATTTTGCATTTATTACTTTTCCACTTAAAAGCTGATAACCGCTTTATTGCATACACTGTAGAACATAAAAAGAGTTCCAAAATTTTCTTGATTTGCTTAATTTCTGCCAAAATTTCTATCAACACCATCAAAGTAGAGATTCATATCACTTTACTTTGTGTCATCACAAGACACCTCAAAAATCAGGGGCTTGATGGATTTTTCTGTGACTGCTCCCCTTGAAGCCATTACTGGATTCAGTTCATAGGAGTGATATCTACACCAGATGCAGACATAGGATCATTTTTTATATCCTTATCCTCAGGTTCTTCTTTATTTTTCCAAATTCCTGCTATTTCTTTCCTTACTTCATCAAGATTTATCTTGTTCATATATTTTCTCTTCTATTCTAAATTCGGCTTCTTTCCAACTTTGCTCTTACAAAATCTTGAGATATGTCTCAATTTATTGCAAGAGTGACACACAACATATCTTTGATCAAGAGGGTTTGTATTCACCCTTAACCTACACTGATTAGCCTTATGTCCAAAAATATTGCATGTGTAACAATAGCCTTGAAAAGAATGAAATCTTCTCCCAACATTAAATTTGTTCATCATAATCTAACTTTTACATTTGGAAAAATTATGTCCAAACTTGTTGCAAACATAACATTGTCCACCAAAAAATCCAACATTCTGTCTTATTCCATTTTGGTTCATCATACTTCTACACTTTGTTGCTCTATGTCCAAATTTGTTGCACGAGTAACAAAATACATTAAAAGATGGATACCTTTGAGCATTGGGTTGTCCGATGGGGATCCTTCCGATATTGATCCTTTGGTCCTTGCTTTGATTCTTTCGAGGTTTCCTTTGATTATCCACTTGGTTGTAGATCAGTTTAGTCTTTGAGTTTTGTTCTTCTTCGAGTCTTAGACCACTTTTATCCTTTGCAGGCTTCTATGATGAAATTAACTCATCAAGCTTTGTAGAACTTGTCTTGAATCTTTCTTCGTGTGGTTTCACTTTTTCCATATTAGTTCTTAGGGTTATCACTTCTTGTTCAAGCTTCATGCATTCATTAACTTTAATCTGGATCTCAAATTTTTGATATTCCTCAATTCACTTTCTTTCTTATATTTCCACTTTTAGTCCGATAATATCTTCATTGGTCTTTTTCAGTTGATCACTGACTTCTCTATGTCTTCTTTGAATTTTTTGATCTTCTCTCTGAGCTTTCTAATACACTCATTTGTTTCCTTCGAGTTTCCTTTCAGGGTTTCTTTCTCATCCTTGCTTTTGTTCAATTCCTCAAGGGAAGCATTGATTTCTTAAGATACAAAGTTTTCTTCTAAAGGAACAAAAAGATATTTTCCAGCCATGTTTTTAATTTCTAGGACCTTCCTTAAGCTGTTAGACTTATTCCAAGGAACCAAGCTTTGATACCAATTGTTGAATATCTGGAATACTGAGAGGGGGGAAATGAATCAGTATTCAGTTAACCAACTTAATTAGTAACCATGCAATTAATAATCCACATGTAACAACTATGTTGAACCAAAACATAAAGAAAAGTATAACATATAGACACCATGATTTTTTGTGGAAAACCCAAAATGGGAAAAACCATGGTGAGGATTAGCTCACAATATATTATAACTAGTTAAAAAATATTACGGGGCTCACTACCAAGACTCATTGTCCTTAAAAGGCTCACATCTTGCGTACAAAATATGGCTTAATTCCAAAGTACAAAAGATGTTGGCTCATTTCCAAAAATGAACTGTAGAAGTGCACCTACATAGTGCTAGAAGCAATTTTAGTTAAGATCTAGATTTTTGCTATGGTTGCCGATACACAAAACACTTATCTATAGCTTCACATTGTAATCCTTATTTCATTACTTTCATATCACCTCCATCTTTTTCATTTCTTAGGCCATCATAGATATATGTAGGCATTGCTTCCATTATCAATTGGGTTGGCCTAAATAATGGAATACTTAAAATACAAAAGATCTTGTCAGCTTAGCACAAAGTTTCTTTTGTCATATAGAATAAAACATGTTATCCGCAAGTTAGGGTGGCTCAAATCCAAAGAGAAACACACACACAAAAGATACACCTTGTTGACCAAAAGAACAACGAAGTCTAGTCAACAAAGTAGACCAACCTGATCACAAAAATATGTTGAGCACACCTATAGCTGACACATCTAATCAACATATTGAGATTCTTCATATTGAAAATATTTCTAGATCATGGTATAGATAGTTACCAACCAATGTTGGCATCAATGACAACCAAAACAGAGGGCACCTTGTTCATTCTTCCAACAAAGAAAACCTAAGGTTTATCCACCTCCAACAGATTTTAGAGATGAAAACTCCTTCGAGAAATTTTCCCTCAAGTGGATTCTGCGAAGGACTGGAGGCTCAGGTATTTCCAAACTCCAAGTACTTAGCTAAGGCTTGGTCATCAAATACTTTAAACTTCATGAAGGCCCACAACTCACCATTCTTAAGACTTAACACATAAATACTAAACGCATTCCTAACCTTGGGGATTTTTAAGTATAAAGGATTTGGGGAAATATGAGGTCGAGGGATTTTCACGACAGAATAAACTGTTAGGGAACCCACCCTCAAATAGATTCTATGAAGAACATTAAGTTCGAGGAAATTTGAATAGGGTGAAATTTCATGAAGGAAAAGATTGTCGGGTTTTTTCATTGAGGATGGATTTTTGCAAAGTTTTCACACGTTAATATTTATTCTTTAAAACCATGAACTTTGCAAATCTCTTATCTCACAATTTGATTTGACCTGAAATTTTCCTACCTAATGGTTTTCCAATCAAATACATGCAATGCTGCAGAGTGATTTTGATGCCCAAACTTTCAATGACCTCAATCAATTTTCCAACAAGAACCAGGGCAAAACAACAACTAGGGTTCTTCAATCCAACCCCAAGGCTTTGTAAGAGATTTATCAACTATGAAAAAATACAACCATAATGAAAACAAAAAAATCAAATCCAGAATCCTAGGTCAAATTTTGATGCCCTAATCCCAAGCAAATGCAGACTTGAAAAACCTAATTGAAAAAGAACGATGCCCTAGCTGGCTCAAATTCCAAATGATGATAGAAACACATGCAAGGAAATCAAGGGAAAATCATAAATCCACCACTCAAAGAGAATCACCACGAATAGAGTCAAGCACAAATGAAAAAGAAAACCCAATAACAATTATTAATAGGAAATATCACTCAAAATACTAGGGAAATCTTAGAAACTTCAATGAAAACATTGCAATTGTAGGAGAACTTACCTTAAAACTCAAAAAATGGAGAATACAAATTCCCAAAACACTTGCCTTGCAACAAACCTTAGTTGAAAATCTGAGCAATTGCACACAAATCATGTTTCTTTGAAATGCATATGAGAAAACATATATTCTCTAAATGCGATAAGTGAGGAATGATGAGAATGAAATGAAAAGATCTTTAAATTGTGCCCAAAGAGACATTAATGACCAAAAGTTTGATTTTCAGAGTTCATAAATGTATTGAAATGACCACCCAGAAGTTTAGAGATTCGAAGCAGTGACAGATTCAGGAAAATCCGTCACCGATGTATTCTTGCAAATTTTTAGACACCTAGGGAATCCACTAGGAGATGGATCTTGTGAAACTGGAATCCCTCGGGAAAATATGCCTAAGACCGATTTCTGTGACCAAGACACCTCTTCAGGAAAATCCACCTGGGATGGATTTCTTTGAAAGTTCCCAAAATTCACACAACTTGTTGCCTTAGCAAATTTTTCGTAAAGCACTTAAGTACGAGGCATCACCCAATGTTGGAATGTTGTAAAATGAAACACCTAAAGTGTAGATAAAACATTAACTCAACCAAGTGAAGTGAAACCAAAATGATCAACCCATCCCTAAGGGGAAAAGGTTAGACCAAAATGAAAAAAATAGAAAACAAAGCAAGCAAAAGAGGGTCCCTGCCTTCGGTGGGGTGTGTGTGCAAAAAAGGTTTCACCCACAACTTAGAGTAATTTAACATAGGGGCATTGAGTAAATTCAAATCAACTACCTCCTCCTCAGACCAATTAACAACAGGAAGTGGTTTGTCTTTATATTTCTCATAGACATGGTGTTGCAGACAATCCTCTTCATCATCTACTTGATCAAGTACATTGGCTATCTTGTGAAGCCTGACTAATCTCAAGGACAACCTAGAGCATTTCCTTTTGATCACCTCAAACTCATCTCTACAGTTATCCCAATAGTCTTCAATATGGTCTCTATGCTTAGATTTTCTGGTAGCCATCTTCTGTGCTATACCATAGGGATCAAAGTTCCCTCTATTTGTGTGTTAATACAAATGGAAGTTGACCATTTCCTTTTCTAAATGATGAGCACTTTGTATGGAGAGGCAAGCTTCCAAACTTCCAACTCTCAAGGGAAAATCACCTCCCATCCCCATTCGATGCATATTCTTCAAATAGTATCAAATGCAACAACCTGCCTAGATACTTCCAACAATATGAGCTTATTAGTTGGATACCTTGGAAGTGTAAAGGACAATGTTGGTGAACCATGCACTTTGATATAAGAAAACCTTGGAAATTGGATTAACCAATAACCATATATTTTAATTAAATGCCTTACATCTATTGAAATATTGAAATTAAGTGCTTCTTGAAGCATTCATGTGATGTACATGAGAAAAGCATCATTGGCCCTCCTATAATTGGAAGTATGGAATCGTAACTGAGGGTATACATCACAGATCCTGTCTTTTCCTAAGACTCCTTTGCAACTCAAACCTCTATATTTTTTTATTTCCAACAAGAAAGTACATAAGATATGAGGTCATGGTGAAATTCTTTGTGTCTTGCACACTTATCAGTTGCATATCCAGGTTGTCACTGATGATGCCAACCCAATGGTAGTGAGTGCCTTTGACAAGTTGTGAGGTGACATAAAACATCCAATCCTTAAACATGAAAGCTTCATCCAACCCCATCACTTTTCCCAAAAGAGTAATCAAATCATTATATTCCAATTTGAAATCGCTCCTGTGCAACTACTTGGGAAATTTAGAGTAATGTGACTTTGGTTTTTCAATCCAAGAGTTGTGGGAGTGCTTAGCTAGGGAAGATTTGGAGATTCAGTCATGTATTATATCAACACTATGTTCCTTGATTCTAGTGCTAATAGATCGACCAATTTTTCCAATATACAGGAGGCCACAAGAGCAATCAATTTTGTAAACTCCAGGTTGAAGAAGCAGAGGTAAGGGGTATTTAGATGAAGGGATGAGCTTTCTGGTGGTGGAGATAGGCTTGAAGGCACAAGAAATACCTTTTTTGCCAAGGATTTTAGAAATTTTGTAGGTGAGGCCATCAACATAAGGGAGGGTGGAAAACATAGAAGGCTTAGGTAAAATAGGTTTGGGTATGGGGTTGGCTTGAGTTTTAGCAAGGTTGAAGGCTTGAAGGATCTGGTTATCACGATAGCCATTAAGCTTGAAAACTTGGTAGAAGTGGGAAAGCTCTTGCTCAATGTGGTCCTTATCACATATGTGGTAGGCTTGTATTGCAAGGGTGTTAAGGATACTCAATTTATGGTTGAGATGGTGATGGGAGGAGGCATGCAAGTAGAGGTTAGTGTGGGTGGATTTACTAAACACATGATGATCCAAGGATCCATCCTCTTTCTTAAGGTTGAAGGCTTGAAGGATCTGGTTATCACGATAGCCATTAAGCTTGAAAACTTGGTAGAAGTGGGAAAGCTCTTGCTCAATGTGGTCCTTATCACATATGTGGTAGGCTCACATTGCAAGGGTGTTAAGGATACTCAATTTATGGGTGGGATGGTGATGGGAGGAGGCATGCAAGTAGAGGTCAGTGTGGGTGGATTTACTAAACACAAGACAAACCAAGGAGCCATCCTCTTTTCTCATGATGAGGATGTCAAGAAAAAAGAGGATGGATCCTTGGATCATCATGTGTTTAGGAAATCCACCCACACTAACCTCTACTTGCATGCCTCCTCCCATCACCATCCTACCCATAAAGCGAGTGTCCTTAACACCCTTGCAATACAAGCCTACTGCATATGTGATAAGGACCACATTGAGCAAGAGCTTTCCCACCTCTATTGAGTTTTCAAGCTTAATGGCTATCGTGATAACTAGATCTTTCAAGCCTTAAACCTTGCTAAAACCTGAGCCAATCCAATACCCAAACCTATTTTACCTGAGCCCTCTTTGTTTTCCATCCTCCCTTATGTTGATGGCCTCACCTACCAAATTTCTAAAATCCTTGGAAAAAAGGTATTTCTTGTGCCTTCAAGCCTATCTACACCACCAGAAAGCTCATCCCTTCATCTAAAAACCCCTTACCTCCGCTTCTTCAACCTGGAGTTTACAAAATTGATTGCTCCTGTGGCCTCTCGTATATTGGCAAAACTAGTCGATCTATTAGCACTAGAATCAAGAAACAAAGTGTTGATATAATCCAAATCTACCCTAGCTGAGCACTCCCACAACACCAAGCACCACATTTTCCTTGAAAACACCCAAGTGATGGTTAGAGAAGAAAATTATTTCAAAAGAAAACTCCAAGAAGTCATCACTATCAAACACCATGCCACCAATCTCAATTGAGATGAAGGTTGGCACATAAGCCCATCTTGACAACCCCTTCTTAACTCCCTTCATCATAGCCCCCCTCTCTAAAGTATTCTCTCTCCCCTTCTATTCCCCCTCAATCTTTCTCTTTTCCTCCTCTCTCCCTCTTTATTTGGGTACTTTTTCTCTTTCACCCTCCCCCTCCCCTCTAGTTGTCTTCCTTGTCTCTAGGTTCCTCACTTTTCACCCATCTCTTGTCTTTCTCTACCCCTCCCTCCCGCAACCCCCTTCCCTATCTCCTTTCCTACCCTACTTCCCTCGGTGTGCTTCTCCTTTCTCCCCATTCCTTTATTTTTTCTCATCCAACCCCTCTGCTCTCTTGTTCCTTAGCTTTTTGCTTCCTCCTTTCCTTTCTTTTTCCTCTTTTTTTTTCATTTGTTTTATCCTTTATTTCTTTTTCCTTTGTATGCATGCTTGTTTTGCTTGCTTTTTGTTTTGTTTCTTTGTATTTTTGTTTATTTGTATGTTTTTTGTTGCTTTTGTTTGTATTCATAAATGCATATATGTACATGTATATGTATAAGTATATTAATATTTATGCATATTTTTGCATCTCTTTTATTTTTATTTGATTTTTATCTTCCATTCCTTTTTATTTATCGTCTAAGCTTTTCTCGCTTTCATTCTCTATTTTTATATTTTATTTTCTATTTATAATCATGTTCACTCTTATTTCTATTTTTATTTAATATATTATTCTTGTTGAATCCTTTTCTTCCTTTTTTGATTGTTCTCGTTTAATTTTTGCATTTTTTTGATTTTTCACTTCCATTTATTTTTCAATGCATTTTTGAATGGATATTTTCTAGTCTTCTTTGTGCTTCACTCCCTTGATTTTTTGTATTTTCTTTACTCCTATACCTCCTTTTTATAGGTTTATGTAGGTTTCTTTTCTAATTGATTTTAATTGTTTTACCTTCCTCCTCTGCATAGGTTTTTCTTTCTTTTTAATTGGTCTCTTTCTTTAGTTACCTCCTTTTTCTATCTTATCTTTTTTCCTTATTTTTTAATTTCTTATTTCTCCCCTTTCCCTTATATTCTCCTCCTTTTTAAGGCATTTTTTGCAATCCATTTCTACACTTTCCTCTTCCTGATGATGGATCACCGAGTGTGATTTGAAATGTTGATAAAAAAATATACATAGTGAAATCCAAAAATTTTCTCTACAAATTTCTCTTTATTTGCCTCAGAATGTCCTATCTGAATTAGAACTTTGTGAAATTCCTCTATATATTATTTCACCATCCTTTTTCCTTTCCTCAAGCTCTGCATCTTCTCGAGAAGCTTCAATTCGTAATCAACTGGAATAAAAATTTTCTTCAATTTTGACACCATTATGTCCCATCTGGAAATTTTATCTTTCCCTTGTCTTCCTAATTCTAACTGGACCTCTTTCCACCATATACTGGCTTGGCCTTTCAATTTTTCCTTTGAAAATATCACTCTATGAGGATCTTCAATCTCCTCAAACTCAAAAAATTCCTCCATGTCATTGATCCAATTGATCAATTCTTCAAGATTTAGACTTCCATTGAAAGTTAAAACCTGCATTTTATGTCTCTTCCCAATGCTTGAGATTACTTGCAACAATATTCTTTCTCTAGGATCTATTGGATCCTACTCTTCCTCTTCCATTTCCTCATCTGTTTCATCTTCATTGTCATCTCTTTCTCGTTGCACATCTCTTCTTCAAACCTCTTGCTGCAAGGTTTCTAATTTCCTTCTAAGGGACTTGATTTCATCTCTAGTTGGATCTCTTCCTCCACCACCTCGGTCTCTACCTCTACCATGCTGGACAAGTCTTGGAGGAATATTGAACTAAACCTACACTCACAAGTCCTACTACAACTACCTCACATTCGATGCTTTGTTACATGCTCAGGAACTTCTGCTCTAATGCCACTTGATGAGGGCCACACTGCTCAAAACCCACATAAATCACAATAATAGATACCAACATGGAAGATGCAAGACATAAAAGAAAAAATCACTTTCAATTATTTTCAGAAAATGAAATTACAGATTCAAAACTTACATGCTACAACCTCATTGGCTTGATTCATTACACAAAAATCAACTCTCAAAACAAATTATATTATTCGAAGCCACAATTTGCACTAATGGAGTCACCTTCTACAACCCCTACCTAACTCTTTTTATTTTACCCCAATAACTGCCCTAGAATATTCTAGAAATTTGAATTTTCCCTTTTGTTTTGGCACCAAAAGTCATGTTGATTGATTTCTTGCCTAGGAGGAAATTTTGATTAAATTCGCTTTTTAGAGGAACAACTTCGTGGGGCCATAACTTTTGATCTGGGTGTCCGATTTTCTATTATTATATATCATTGGAAATATTTCAAATAGATCTACAACACATGAATTAACTGTAGGTTGTTTCATCAACCTTTTGAGTTATTTCGAGGCCTCTAAAGTCTTCATATATGAAATTGGAGCTGCATTGGAGAAATTTCTCGAGACTAAAACTTTAATATCTTCTAAACTATGCAAGGTATTTAGGTGATTCTTTCACGACCGGAAATGTTTTTCAGTTATGCTACTTGGGGTAAATTTTTAGGTCCATATGAGCCCATTTAGGCTGTCTTACTAAAAATAGTAAGTAATCATTTTTTGCTATTTTTGACTTCTAGCTATGTTACACCCCTTAAGTACCATCATGGGACTCAAAATGACAAAAGAAAATAAGAATTTTTTTTTTGGGTGATGCAAGATTGCCCTACACCACTGGATACTCTTGCATCATATCTTGTGATTGTTTCATGCTTTCAGTCATTATTACTGTTGGATGTGTTTTGTTAACTAGATGGATTGTGATAAGATGGTTTAACAAAATACTGATTCACCCCCCTCTCAGTATTCTGGGTGTTCAACATCCACTTCAAAAAATTCAACTTGTGATTGCCTCCAAAAAATTGAATATAATATAACCTATTAAGAGATTCCACAACATAAAATTGAATATAAAAATGAAAAAAAGGTGTTGTTGATTTGTACTATAGAAAAGGAACATTGCAGAAAAAAGGTGATGAATAATTTTTTTAAATCAAGAAAAAACTAATATAATAGAAATGGATACCCATTCTATTTTAAAATGAAATCTTGTTCTATTTTAAAATGGGTACCTGCTCCTAATTTCAAACAAAAAAATGAACGGTTACTCATTATTTAAAGCTAGAATCCACAAGCCATTGTTTGCTTGGGTTTTAGGCTTGAGAAAGGTTTGGTAACCCAAATGTTGTGCATTTTTCACACACATTCCTTGCCAAAGGCAGGGACCCTGTTTGCTTTCTATTTTTGTTTTTTGTTTTTCCTTTTCCCCTTAGGGGATAGGTTCTTTCAATTTTGATAACATCACCTTTTGAGCTTTTAATGATTACATTAATATTGGGGGTGAATTTATTTTGTAACAATTGGTCTCATGTTTAAGATATGAAAGTTACAAAGTCCCTTCAATGATAACATGGGTCCAGGCTTAGAGAATCCACAATCCTTTGGATTCCCCAAAAATCATGGGTTTTCAAAGATTCCATGCCTAGGCATAATTACCAAAATTTTTCATCTCTAAATCCAAACCTACTTGGATTCCCCAAAATCCTTGTTTTCATCAAATCCTCGACTTCGTGGATTACATGATACTTGTGGAGTTGTCTTGTCGCATGATTTATTGCATTCTATGCATACTAGGTTGTCATTAATGGTTCTTTTTGGCATGGTTTATACTGCAATTCAAAGTTTTTATGTCATTGTACTTTTGTTGTTTGAAGAGTTTAAAATATTGAGGGTTTTTGGGTGCTTAGGCGGATTGAAGCTAGGGTTTTCTTGGATTGAGTATGCATATTATATATCATTATCACCTAGGGTTTCAAAGTGTTGGTTTGTGCTTTGAATTTTGTGTCAGTCATCAAAGGTATGAGCTTGAACCCTCATTCCATTTTGATTTTCACATGGATTTTGAATGATTCATGTCATTTGAATTTGTTTTAATTATGTGTGCATTTCAAAACTGTTATTATGGCATTTTCATTGGCATTCAAAATATTGATTTGGTTGAGGGTACCGTTTTTGCATGATTGATAAACTAGGGTTTATGCTTTGGTTGTTGGTTTGAAGCACTCTGATAATTTGGGATTCGATGGGCATAAATTTGTTGGATGTTGTGGATGTGTTGCTGATATGTGGTTGTCATTGATGTCAACACTATTAGCATTTGGTGTATTAGAGGCTGTATATGTTGAGGATATTGAGAAAATTGTAAAATAAAGTGTTCTAGGTTCCTAGTGGAACTGTGCAGATCATGAAGGTTTTTTTTTCTCTACGTTGAAGATCAGTTGGTGTGGATCAAAGGGCTTATTGTTGAGTATATCTAGATCATCTACCAGAAGTTTCAAAGGTCCACGTAATGTTTTGAGTGTGTTGTGGTCTGACAGTGTTCCTAAACATAGATTGTGTGATTCCGTTGATCTCAATTGTTGCAGATGGTTCTTTGTTGTTTCTTGGTGTTCTTGGATGCTTCAAGATCATGATCTATCTTTGTGGTACATCCACATTGATCGGTGTACTCATTGTCAAAGATTTTTCTCTATATGTTCAGTTTTTCATGTTCTTGGCTGACATGATGGTGGTAGCGTGTTGTGGATCTTCGAGGAGGAATTAATTAAAGTATTTTTGTGTTGGAGATATCAATTTGTCTCTCCACTATGTTGTGGCTGACCTTGGTGAATATGCATTAAAAATTTAATTGAAAATTTGGACTGACATTGCAAATATATTTTATTTTTTCTTGGCTGACTAAGATGTGATGAAATCTCATGTAGCGGATATATAAGAGTGATTGTTTCATTGGCATAGCAAGTAGAGAAGGTGATCCTATGTGTGTATGTGCGAATATCTTTCAGTTGCAGAGCAGAGTGTGAAGAATATTGTGTTCAGTGTGAAGAAGTGTTGAGCTTAATTGGAATTGTAATCAAGCTTGTGCAGAAGCTATTTTCTCAGTTCATACCCTTTGAATTTTTAATCCTATTCTATTGGGCAGTGAGCCCCTTTTGTATTTGAGCAATGAGTTCTAGGAAGTGTGCCTGAATGCATGTGCATTCCCCTTATTATTTTTCATTATACTTTTAGCAGAGTATAATCTTGTGGACTAACATCCACCGTGGTTTTTCCCCTAACAGGGTTTCCACGTAAAAAAATCTTGGTGTTCTTTGTCTCTCTGATGTGTTTATTGCTTGTGACTAATTTCTTATTCATCAGATTTGAGATTTAAGTTAAGTAGGAAAATTTTAAATTTCTGTGACAACTGGTTCACCCCCCCTCTTAGTTGTCTGTCCTTGTTTTTCCAACAATTGGTATTAGAGCAGGTTCCTCTCAAGAAGTCTAAAAGCTTGAGGTGATTCAGGATGGAAACATTCAAGAAGGACAGTGCTAGATTTGATGGCACTAACTATTCAATGTGGAAAGTCCGGATGCAATGTCATCTAAAGTGCAATCTTGATGCTAGATTTGATGGCAATCTTGATGGCACTAACTAATTTCTTATTCATCAAATCTGAGATTTAAGTTAAGTAGGAAAATTTTAAATTTCTGTGACAACTGATTCACCCCCCCTCTTAGTTGTCTGTCCTTGTTTTTCCAACAATTGGTATCAGAGCAGGTTCCTCTGAAGAACTCTAAAAGCTTGAGGTGATTCGGGATGGAAGCATTCAAGAAGGACAGTGCTAGATTTGATGGCACTAACTATTCAATGTGGAAAGTCCGGATGCAATGTCATCTAAAGTGCAATCTTGATGCTTACTGGAAGATTACAAAAGATCCATACACTATTCCTGAGAATGGTCCCTCTTTTGCTGATGAGATCAAAGATGTTGAAAGTAATACCATGGCTGTTGAAGCTTTGATGAGTGCTATGATAGATTCAGCAATGGCTAATTTGTTGGGTCTGCAAACAACTCATGAAATTTGGAAGAAATTGGAAACTTTGTATGAAGGAGATGCATAGGTGAAGATGGCTAAGCTATAGAGCTTGAAAGGAAAGTATGAGAATTTGAAGATGGGTGAAGATGAAAATATCATTTCTTTTATGCAGAGAGTAAATGAAATAGTGATGGGTATTAAATGTGTCAGTGGTTTTGTGGATGAGGATGAAATTGTAGCTAAAGTACTTAGATCCTTGCCTCCCTCCTACAAAATGAAGGTTCATGCCATTGAAGAGTTCAGATTAGTAAAAAAGATGACTAGAGACACACTAATTGGGAAGCTTGCCGCTTTTGAAGTAAGTGAATTTGGTGAATTTACATTGAAGAATGAATCTGCATTCAAGGCTATTGTATCCAGAAGTAGCAGACAAAGATATAGCCTGGGAGAGCTCTCCAAAAAGATATCCAAGTATGATGAAGAATTGAAACAACTTGAAGATAAAGAAAGAGAGGTAGAAGAATTGGAAGCACTAATTGAAAAGCAAGAAGGGAGAGGAAAAGATAAGTATGAAGATGTATTTCCTATTAAATGTTTTTCATGCAGTAAAATAGGTCATTTTACATCAAGATGTCCTGAAAGAGTTCCTAGATCTAAGCCTAAAAAGTCTAGATTCCAAAAAAGATGCTACTTTGCTAAAGAAGAAATGACTGATGACGAGTCTAATAAAGATAATGGAAAAGAAGATGAATAGGATTTCATTACTACCATTGAAGATAATATTGTGGCTACTGAATCTACTAAAGATGAAAAAGCTCTTGCAGCCCAAGTTGAAGAAAAAGATGAGTGGGTCATTGACAGTGGATGCTAACATCATATGATTAGTGATAAAATAAAATTTGTGAGTCTAGAGAAGTATGATGGTGGGGTTGTAAGATTTGGAGATAACAATCTTGGTGTGATTCATGGCAGAGGATCTATTTTCCTTGGTGGTAAGGACAACACTGATGAAGTCCTCTATGTTGAAGGTTTGAAGTACAACTTGTTGAGTGTTGGATAGATGGTTCACAAGGGATATGATCTTTAGTTCAAAGATGGAAGATGCAAAATATTTGGGAGTTTAGGGAATATGATTGCAATAGGGAAAAAATCAAAAGGTAACATTTTTCATCTAAATACTACTAGTGGAAGTTGTTTAATTTCTCAAGTAGATGAAAGCTGGTTGTGTCATAGAAGATTGTGCCATGTAAACTTTGACAACATTATCGAGATAAGTTCTACTCAAGCAGTAAGAGATTTGCTTAGGTTAGTAAAGCTCAATAATATAATCTGCAAGGAATGTCAGATAGGTAAACAAACTAGAGTCTCTTTCTAGAGCAAACAATTTCAACATTTTCATTCAAATAATTTGCTAGAGCTGCTACATACTAACCTTTGTGGTCCCTCCAAAGTCAGAAGTATTCACAGAGAAAGGTATTTCATGTTGATTATTGATGATTCCTCTAGAATGATTTGGGTTTCCTTTTTAAGAGAAAAATGTGAAGCATTGGAGAAGTTCAAAAGTTTCAAGGCTATGGTAGAAAATGAGAAAGGTTTAAAAATTAAGTGTTTGAGATCTAATAGAGGTGGTGAGTTCATTTCCAAGGAATTCAACTCTTATTGTGAAGAGCATGGAATTAAAAGACAATTATCTGCTCCCCAAACCCCTCAACATAATGGAGTTGTAGAGAGAAAGAATAGAACAATTATGGATGCTACCAGAACAATGATAATGGAAGGAAATGTATCTTAGATGTACTGGAGTGAAGCGGTAAGCACTGCTGTGTATACCTTGAATAGGGTAAATGTTAATGGTAATTCTGGTAAGACTCCCTATGAGTGATGGTTTGGTCACAAACCTACTGTTAAATATTTTAAGATCTTTGGAAGCAAGTGTTATATCAGGAGAGATGATGATATAGGAAAATTTGATGCAAGAAGTGATGAAGGAATCTTCCTAGGTTACTCCACTAAAAGCAAGGCCTACCAGTGCTACATCAAAAGACTAAGAAAGATGGTTGAAAGTGAAAATGTTAGATTTGATGAGGACTCTGTTAAATCATCTAGACATTGTAGTTATGATTCAGACAAAGAAATTACAAGCCAAGGGAAGAATGTTTAGACACAAAATCAACTTCAAATTGTGCCATATGTTCCATATGTTCCAGTTGTTCCAGTGAAGCAACCTCAATTTGTTCTAGTAAATCAATTCAGCCAGGAGGCTCAGACAAGTGCAAGTATAGAGGAAAGATCATAAGAATTAGAATCTCAAGAGTGTTCCAAAACTCCAAGGTATGTAACATTGAATCATTCTAAAAATCAAATCATAGGAGATAAGAATAAAGAAGTGCACACTAGAAGAAAAATTGCAGAAGAATACTATCTGATCTCCAAGATTGAACCTAAAAATGTCTCTAAAGCCTGTAAAAATGAACATTGGCTGGAAGCTATGAAGGAAGAACTGACACAGATTGAAAAGAATGACACATGGCTACTAGTTATGATACCTAAAGACAAAAATGTGATTGGTACTAAATGGGTATTTATAAACAAGCTGAATGAAGAAGGTGAAGTGGTCCAAAATAAAGTAGTACTGGTATGTAAAGGGTATTCTCAAATGGAAGGTGTTGATTTTGAAGAAACCTTTTCCCCTGTCACTAGGATTGAAGCTATTAGACTATTTATTGCTTATGCTACACATAAGGACTATAAAGTCTATCAAATGGATGTAAAGTCTGCATTTCTGAAAGGAGAACTAGAAGAAGAAGTGCACATTGAACAACCAAATGGATTTCAACTAACTGATAAGGGAGATATGGTTTGCAGGTTGAAGAAAGCTTTGGATGGACTTAAGCAAGCCCCCAGAGCCTGGTATGCTAGATTGGACAAATATCTATTGAAACTTGGATTCACTAAAGGTACTACTGATAGCAACTTATACTTGAAATTAGATATTGATAAGGAGTTAATTATAGAAGTTTTTATTGATGACATCATTTTTGAAGGAGATGATAATCTATGTATGAAGTTTGCTGATGAAATGAAGAGTGAATTTGAGATGAGTATGATTGGAGAAATGAAGGTCTTTTTGGGATTACAAGTTACACAGTTGGAAAAGGGATCTTATTATCTTAGTCCAAATATGTGAAAGAACTACTGAAGAAATTTGGGATGGATGACTCCAAACCTGTTGGTACCCCCATGGTGACCGGATGTAAGTTAACACAAAATGATGACTCTCCTAAGGCAAATCAAACCAGATATAGGTCAATGATCGGTGGATTTCTCTACCTAACTCAGACTAGACCAGACATTATGAATGTTGTGTGTATGGTTACAAGATTTCAGGTTGATCCAAAAGAATCACATGTAACTGTTGTCAAGAGAATTTTCAGATATCTAAAAGGAACAATTGACTTTGGACTTTGGTATCCAAAGGATGATGATCTCACTTTATATGCATATACTGATGTGGATTGGGCTGGTGATGTAGATGAAAAGAAAAGTACTAGTGATGGTTCTTTCTTCCTAGGGAAGAAGCTGGTATCCTAGTTAAGTAAAAAGCAAAACTCAATTTCTCTATCTACTACTGAAGCAAAATACAATGCTGTTGCCAATAATTGTACTCAAGTGATGTGGATGAAACAAATGCTGAGAGATATCAGGCTGACATATGAAGAGCCTATTGCTATATACTCTGACAACTCAAGTGCAATAAATATCTCAAGGAATCTAGTGCTACACTCTAAGACTAAACATATATCAATCAAGTTTCATTTCTTGAGGGAGAAAGTGAATGAGAAAGAAGTTAGACTGGAGTATGTGCCTACCAAAGAACAGATTGCGGATATATTTATGAAGCCATTTACAAAGGATGCTTTTGAGTATCTTATAAGTATGCTAGGGGTAATCACGCCTCATGATAAGAACTAAAAGATGCATTTTCTTGCATCAATTCATGAACTTCATTGCTATATTCTAACCTGGATTGATGTTTCTGTGGCTGCTACTTAGGGGGAGTAGTCAGATGTGTAGATATGTGGTTCAAAGTGTGTATATGGAAAGGTCATTGTTACCTTTTCCATTGATGTCAAAGGGGGAGAAGTGTAATGTGAAAAATCCTTTCAAGAGGAGAAGTACAAAAGAAGTTAGTGTATTGGGTTGATGCTATTTTTCATAACATGTGTTGCCATCAATGCCAAAGGGGGAGATTATTGGATGTTGTGGATGTGTTTCTGATATTTGGTTGTCATTTATGTCAAAACTATTAGAATTTGGTGTATCAGAGGCTGTATATGTTGAGGATATTGAGAAAATTGTAAAAGAAAGTGTTCTAGGTTCCTAGTGGAACTGTATAGATCATGAAGGTTTTTTGTTCTCTACGTTGAATATCAATTGGTGTGGATCAAAGGGCTTATTGTTGAGTATATCTAGATCATCTACCGGAAGTTTCAGAGGTCCATGTAATGTTTTGAGTGTGTTGTGGTTTGACAGTGTTTCTATGGTCTTTGTCAGTGTTCCTGAATGTAGATTGTGTGATTCTGTTGATCTCCGTTGTTGCGGATGCTTCTCTATTGTTTCTTGGTGTTCTTGGATGCTTCTAGATTGTGCTCTATCTTTGTGGTACGTCCACATTGATCGATGTATTCGTTGTCAAATATTTTTCTCCGTATGTTTGATTTTTCATTTTCTTGGTTGACATGATGGTGGTAGTGTGTTGTGGATCTTTGAGGAGGAATTAATTGAAGTCTTTTTGTGTTGGAGATATCAATTTGGGTCTCCACTATGTTGTGTCCAACCTTGGTGAATACACATTAAAAATTTAATTGAAAATTTGGGCCGACATTGCAAGTATATTTTATTTTTTCTTGGCTGACTAAGATGTGATGAAATCTCATGTAACAAATATATAAGAGCAATTGTTTCATTGGGGTAGAGAGTAGAGAAGGTGCTCTTGTGTGTGTATGTGTGAATATCTTTTGGTTATAGAGTAGAGTGTGAAGAAGATTATGCGAAGTGTGAAGAAGTGTTGAGCTTAATTGGAACTATAATAAGGCTTGTGTAGAAGCTATTTTCTCATTTCACACCCTTTGGATTTTTAATCCTATTTTGTTGGGTAGTGAGCCCCTTTTGTATTTGAGCAATGAGCTATAGGCAGTGTGCCTGAATGCATGTGCATTCCCCTTATTATTTTTCATTATACTTTTAGCAGAGTATAATCTTGTGGACTAACATCCACTGTGGTTTTTCCCCTAATAGGGTTTCATGTAAAAAAATATTGGTGTTCTTTGTCTCTCTGATGTGTTTATTGCTTGTGACTAATTTCTTATTCATTAGATATGAGATTTAAGTTAAGTAGAAAAAGTTTAAATTTCTGTGACAACTGATACACCCCCCTTCTTAGTTGTTTTTCCTTGCTTTGCCAACCAAATTAGGGAATTTTTGGATTGTTTTTAAGAGTGTTATTTATAAAAAAATTGATTAGATTTCCCTTGTATTGACTTAGGATTGTCGGGTGCATTCATGTTTAAACCCTAGAGTTGGCAACACAAGGGAAGACAACTGAGAGGGGGGGGGGTGAATCAATTGTCACATAAATTATACAAATTAAACTTATTCTCAAATCTGATATATAAATATGAAAGCATAAACAATCACCACATCAAAAACACACATAACACCAATATTTTTTTACGTGGAAACCCTGTTAGGGGAAAAACCACGGTGGAGGTTAATCCACAAGATTATACTTCGTTAAAAGTATAAAAGAATTATAAATGGGGAATGCACATGCATTCATGCACACTGCCTATAGCTCATTGCTCAAATACAAAAGGCTTACTTCCCAAAGGAAGACTCACTATCTTATAGTCACATTCAAATTACATCCATAAGATTTTGAACTGAGAAAATAACATCTTCTAATGCCTGATTATAGTTTTGGTTAAGCACATAAAACCTTTCTTCTCCTCACTCTTCTTCACACTTTACTTCTGCCTTTAAAAGATTAGAACTTTATTCACACACAACACTCAGCATACATCGCACACCATGCCTTCAAAATGGTATATACAATTGATCATATATATCAACAACTAAGGATAACATCAACTACATGTCGGCCCAACAAAATAGAAAATGTCTACAAACTATTGGCCCAAATCAATAAACAATTATCAATGCGCACCAAACAATGTAAGACAAAACATAGTAAGGACCCAAAACAACATGTCCTAAACACAAAAAACCTTAAATAATTATGCCTCAAAGATCCACAACACGCTACGATCACCTTGTCGGCCATGATCATGAAAAACATGAACACATAGAATAAAATCACCAATTGTGAGCACAATGATCAGTGCAGACCAACAACATAGATAGAGAACGATCTAGAAACATCCAAAAACATCATGAATCACTACAGAAGCATCCACAACAACTCAAATTAGTAGAATCACATCATCTTCTTTTAGGAACACCAACTGAAGCAAGAAAACAACAGTCAAAAAATAGATACTCATGACTCAATCAAATATTCATGCGAACCTCTGAAACTTTATGTGGGTAAACTAGATGTACTTTTCAAAAAACCTTTTAATCCACAACCTCTTATCATCAATATACTAAGCTAGCTAGCATGCTGAACTTCACTGTACCATCAACAACTTGCAACTTATTTTATTACAATTTTCTCAATATCCTCGACATATACAACTTTAAAGACATTAATGCCAAAAGTGTTGACATCAATGACAACCACATATTAGCAATATCCAACAATCTCCCCCTTTGGAATTGATGGCAACACATGATGTGAAAAACACTATCAACACAAATTTCTCTTAGCACTTTCTCCCCCTTAGATTTTGACTCTTTTCTCCTTAAACCTTTCACAATTTTTCACAGGAATCTTCTCCCCCTATGAAATCAATGACAGAGATAAACATTATCTTTCTCCACACAAGCTTTGAACCACATTTCTGAACATTTGACTCCCCCCCCCCAAGTAGCAACCACCACAACATCAATCTGGATCACAAGATATGACTATGAAATGCATAGATTGATGCAAGTCAATGCATCTTAATTTTGATTAGGAGGGGTAATCACCCCTAACTTCACTTTGAGATACTCAAAATTATCCTTAGGAAAGGGCTTGGTAAAGATATCTGCAATATGTTCCTTAGTGGGCACATACTCCAATCTGACTTCCTTTTCACTCACCTTCTCTCTCAAAAAGTGAAACTTGATAGATATAGCATCAGATTCTTAGAAATGTTAATTGCACTTGAATTATCACATAATATAGCAATAGGTTCATCAATCTGATATCTTTCAACATTTGCTTCATCCACAATACTTGAGTACAATTGTTAGCAACAACAATCTATTCTGCCTCTACAATAGATAAAGAAATGGCATTCTACTTCTTACTTAATCATGAAATCAACTTCTTTCCCAAGGAACATGCACCACCACTAGTACTCATTCTTTCATTCACATCTCCTTCCAAATCAGCATTAGTAAAAGCACTCAAAGTAAGGTCATCTTCTTTAGGATACCATAGGCCAAAATCAACTATCCCCTTCAAGTACTCGAAAATCCTCTTCACAGCTGTCACATGAGATTCCTTAGGATTAGATTGAAATCTTGTAATAATGCATACAACATTCATGATATCAGGTCTAGTTTGAGTCAAATAGAGCAATCCACCAATCATGGATCTGTATCTAGTTTGATTTGTTTTAGGAGAATCATCATCTTGTGTTAACTTACATTTGGTCACCATAAGTGTACCAACTGGCTTTGAATCTTCCATACCATATTTATTTAGCAATTCTTTCACATACTTGGACTGAGATATAAAGATCCCTCTATCTAGCTAACTAATTTGCAATCCCAAAAAGAATTTCATTTCTCCAATCATAGACATCTCAAACTCACTCTGCATCTCATCAACAAACTTCATGCACAAACTATCATCTCCTCCAAAAATGATATCATCAACAAAGACTTCAACAATCAAATCTTTATCATGATCAATCTTGAAATAAAAATTACTATCAAAAGTACCTTTATTAAATCCAAGCTTCAACAAATACTTGTCCAATTTGGCATACCATGCTCTTGGGGCTTGCTTGAGTACATACAATTCTTTCTTTAATCAGAAAACCATATCTCCCTGATCAGTCAATTGAAATCCACCAGGTTGCTCAATATACACTTCTTCTTCCAATTCACCATTTAGAAATGTTGACTTGACATCCATTTGATAAACCTTGAAGTTTTTGTAAGTAGCATAAGCAAGAAATAGTCTCACAGCTTCAATCCTAGCAACAAGAGAATTTTTTTCTTCAAAGTCAATTCCTTCCATCTGAATATCCTTTACACACAAGTCTTTCTTTGTCTCTAACAACTTCATCTTGCTCATTCAATTTGTTCTAAAAGAACCATTTAGTTACAATTACATTTTTGTGCTTAGGTCTAGGGACACGAATCCATGTATCATTCTTCTCAATTTGCAGTAGTTCTCCTTTCATTGCTTCCACCTAATATTCATCTTTGCATGCTTCATTGACACTATTAGGTTCAGTCTTTGAGATCAAACAATATTCTTCTGCAATTCTTCTCCTAGTTTGAACACCTTTGTTCTTTTTCCAATAATCTGATCTTTTGAATGATTTAGTCTTACATACCTTGGAGTCTTAGGGTGTTCTTGAACTTCAAGCTCTTGTGATCTTACTTCTGCACTTTCACTAGTTCCTTCCTCTTGATTTTCCTGATTCACCAGAATGATCTAAACTTGATTTGGAGTTTGAACTTTCTTTCCTTTATCTGAACTATCATTCTAATCGTCTGAATCATATCCACAAGTTTTGGATGGTCTAACTATGTCTTCATCAACCTTGACATTATCACTTCCAATTAGTTTCCTCAATCTCTTGTTGTAGCACCGGTAGGCTTTTCTTTTAGTAGAATAACCAAGGAATATTCCTTCATCACTTCTAGCATCAAAATTTCCTATATCTTCATCTCTTTTGATATATCATTTACTCCAAAAGATTTTGAAGTATCTAATAGTAGGCTTATGACCATACCATAGCTCATAAGGAGTCTTACTAGTATCACCTTTGACATGTACCCGGTTGAGAGTGTAAAATATAGTAATCACAACTTCTCTCCAGTAGATATGTGGAACATTTCCTTCCAACATCATGGTCCTAGTAGCTTCCTAAGTTTTCCTATTCTTCCATTCCACAACTCCATTTTGCTGAGGGGTCTGCGGGGCAGATAATTGTCTCTTTATCCGATGCTCTTCACAAAAAGAATTAAACTCACTGGAAGTGAATTCACCACCTCTATCTGATCTTAGAAATTTAATCTTCAGACCTGTCTCTATCTCAACCATAGCCTTAAAAATATTTAATTTCTCTAGAGCTTTAGATTTTTCCCTTAAGAAAGTAACCCACATCAATCTAGAATAATCATCAATAAGTAACATAAAATAATTGTCTCCTTGTAAACTTCTAAATCTAGAAGGACCACAAAAGTTAGTATGCACAAGCTCCAACACTTCATTTGAACAATGTTGTTTGCTCCAGAATGAAACTCTAGTTTGCTTCCCTAATTGACATTCCTTGCATATAGTATTAGTAGGTTTTATCAACTTAGGAAGATCTCTCACTTCCTGAGTAGAACTTATCTTGATAATGTTGTCAAAGTTTACATGACACATTCTCCTATGCCATAACCAACTTTCATCAACTTGAGCAATCATACAACTTTTACCAGTAGCATTTAGGTGAAAGATATTACCTTTTGTTTTTGTACCAGATGCAATCACATTTCTGGAACTCCCCAATATTCTACACTTTCCATTCTTGAATTGAAGATTGTATCCCTTGTCAACCATCTGTCCAACACTTAAGAGATTATGCTTCAAACCTTCCACATATAGAACATCATCAGTATTATGCTTACCATCAAGAGAAATTGATCCTCTGCCATAGATTACACCAGCTTTGTCATCACCAAATCTTACAACACTACCATCATACTTTCCAAGCTCACAAATTTACCTTTATCACCTATCATGTGATGAGATCATTCACTATCAATCACCCATTCATCTTTTTCTTCAATTCTAGAAGCTAGAGCTTTCTCCACATTTGTGCAACTAGCAAATTCAGTAGGTACTAGACCATTTTCCTTGATAGCAATAAATACCCATTTTTCCTCACTTAAATTCCCTTTATCAGATTCATCATCTGTCACACCTTGATCAACAACATAATAACACTTTCTTTGGAATCTAGGCTTGTTAGGTCTTGGCTTAGGAACTCTTTCCAGACACCTTGAGGAAAAATGAAATATCTTATTGCAAGAAAAACATTTAAGAGGAAATTTCCCTTTATACTTACCTTCTCCTCTGGCTTCCCTCTTAACAATAAGTGCTTCAAGCTCATCTAGTTTTCTCTCTTCTTCTTCAATCTCTCTCTTTTCTTGCTCACACTTGGACATTTTTCTAGAAGAGATTTCTCCGGGATCATATCTTTGCTTATCTTTTCCAGAGATAGTAGCTTTGAATGCAAATTCTATCTTAGGAAGAGATTCACCAACTCACTTAACTCAAAAGCAAAGATTACCAATCAACATGTCTCTGGTTACATTTGTCACAGTCTAAATCTCCTCAATAGTAGTAGCTTTGTGTTGGTATGTAGAAAGCAAGGATCTAATCACTTTAGCAACAATATCTAATTCTTCCAATGTTCCACCAACACATATGATACTACACACAATTTCATTCACTCTCTACATAAAAGAAGTGACATTCTCATCTTCACCCATTCTCAACATTTCATATTTCCCTTTCAGGCTTTGCAGCTTAGCAATCTTCACATGGGTATCACCTTCATACAAAATTTCTAACTTTTTCCAGATCTCATAAGCAGTCTTCAGCTCCATTACATTTTTCATCACAGAATCAGTTAGAGCACTCAACAATGCTTCCTTAGCCTTGATATTGTACTCGTCTTCCATAATATCACCTGCAGTAGAAAGACCATTCAGTGGGATGATATGCCTATTCTTTGTAATTGTATTGTAAGGCTCACCAATTCATCTTAGATGACACTCCATTTGAGTCTTCCATAAAGAATAATTAGTTCCATCAAATCTTAGACTATCCTTCTTATATGTCGTAATCTCGGACACCTCAAGCTATTCAACTTATTTCGAGAAACCTGCACTGATACCAATTGTTGGAAACATAAGGGTAGGCAACTGAGAGGAGGGGGGTGAATCAGTTGTCACAAAAATTATACAAATTAAACTTATTCTCAGATTTGATATATAAACATGAAAACATAAACAATCACCACATCAAAAACACACATAACATCAATATTTTTTATGTGGAAATCCTATTAGGGGAAAAACCATGGTGGAGGTTAATCCACAAGATTATACTCTGTTAGAATTATAAAAGAATTATAAATGGGGAATGCACATGTATTTAGGCACACTGCCTAGAGCTCATTGCTCAAATACAAAAGGCTCATTTCCCAAAGGAAGACTCACTGTCTTACAATCACATTTAGATTACATCCAGAAGATTTTAATATATAAAATAACATCTTCTAATGCCTGATTACAATTCTGATTAAGCACATAAACCATTTCTTCTGCTCACTCTTCTTCACACTTTACTTCTGCCTTCAAAATATTAGAACATTATTCACGCACAACACTCAACATCCATCACACACCACACCTTCAAAATGGTACAACAATCAATCATATATATTTGCAACTAAGGATAACATCAACTACATGTCGACCCAACAAAATATAAAATGTCTACAAACTGTCGGCCCAAATCAATAAACAATTATCAATGCACACCAAACAATGTCGGCCAAAACATAGTAAGGACCCAAAAAAACATGTATTGAACATGAAACACCTTAAATAGTTATGCCTCAAAGATCCACAACATGCTACAATCACCCTGTCGGCCATCATCATGAAAAACATGAACAGACAAGAAAATCACCAATCGTGAGCACAAAAATCAATGCAGACCAACAACACAGATAGAGCACGATCTAAAAACATCTACAAACATCATGAATCACTACAAAAGCATCCACAACAACTCAAATTACTAGAATCACATCATCTTATTTTAGGAACACCAGTTGAAGCAACATAACAACTATTAGAACAAAGATACTCATGACTCAATCATATCTTCATGTGAACCTCTGAAACTTCATGTGGATAAACTAGATGTACTTGTCAACAAGCCCTTTAATCCACAACCTCTTATCATCAATATACTAAGCTAGCCACCATGCTAAACTTCATTGCACCACCGACAACCTGCAACTTATTTTATTACAATTTTCTCAATATCCTCGACATATACAACCTTAAAGACATTAATGCCAAAAGTGTTTACATCAATGACAACCATATTTAAGTAATATCCAACACCTAGGTCATTTTATTTTGAAGAATAAGATTAAAGAAATGGAAATACTTAACGGTCATGTTCTTGGATGGGTAATGTTCTAGGGTTTTTTTATTGGTTGGTGATACCTAAATTCGAATCCTGGTAAATGAGAAAACATAGAAGCATGGTTAGTCAGACTTAAAGTTTTTGATATATCTCTAAGATTTTGGAAAGCCCGATAGGTATCCCTTTCATTGAATCCGCAAGTCTTCATAAGCACCAGAATATTCTTTTTCATGGAATGCATCATCCTTCAAATCCTCCAAGTTTTAAGTTCATCATGTAATCCATCAATATGTGGATTCTCCAAATTATGAACCTTATTTCTAAATTCCTGAGGGCTTGGATTCTTTGATCTTTTTTTTTTCTTCTGAAATCCACATCTTAATGGAAACTTTGAAACCTTTCACTTTTGTAGATTTCACTAGACGACGAATTGTCCAATGACTAAGTTATCACTGAATCCTTAATGTCTCAAATTTCCCAAGTTTCACCCTTTCACAAAATCCACACTAACCTGGAATCCCCAATGTGTTATTTTTGTGAAATCCATGGACCCCTACATTAACCAAAATTTTGGCTTTCATGGATTCCAAGCTTGTTTGGATTTTTTCGAGACTATGTGGTTAGCAACATTTTGAGTTATTGAGGTTATGAATCATGCTTTATAGGTTAAAATATTAGTCATTAAATTTCCTCATGTCATTAATGAAATTGTATGAGCTTAATGTTCACTTTAATTATACCATGCCCAAGCTTTACGAATTTCGCGCCCTATTGGATTTTTTGAATGATGCTTCTTGGAAAAATCCATGGAGTGATGAATTTTCTAAAAATCCATGATCAAGTAAAATCTCCAAAATCCATGATTGACTCAAAAACCCAAAGGTTGTTTTGACTTTTCTTTTGAGGGTTTTAGAACTTGGTTCCTTGGGCTTAATGATGAATGGTAAAATGTTATATATTGCTTTAGGGATTTGATAATTGTGCTAATATGATAATGATGTAATGATTAATATTTCTATACATTTTGAATGATTATGGTGTTTGGTCTAACCAAATATAGGAAGAATCAAGCAAGGACAAGGCTACTAAAGGAAAGAAGACTAATGAACCATTGAAATAGGAGCTGTCTAAGGTAGAGATGATGGAGTATGATTTTAAAGGAAGACTCCCTAAGTCCAAGATAGCTTCTTTCCGGGGAGGAGTTGGAGACACAAACATGGGACATGTTGATTTTGAAAACTTTAAGAAAAGAATGTATTGCTATGCTCCCATAGAATCGGCCAGAAGGTTGGTGCATACTAGATTGGCACATGCAACATGATTTCCTCCATTCATCCAATGTCTAGAAATTATATTGGAGTGCTCAAAGCACTTTTATGATTCAGATAGGAGAGTAATTGTTGGGCCCCAAGGAAGAATATTGGCCAACCTAATGAGGAATCCTTGGTTGAGTCCTTTGGGATTCCTACTCAATAAATTAATGAAGTTCAAGATGGGTGCAACCAGGAATTTTTACATAGATAATCTTGACTAGGTCACACTATTCTAAGTTTCCCAAGTTATTGTACAAAAGTGACTTCAAGTTGGAGTATAATGATATGATTACCCTTCTCGGTAGAGTGATGGGGTTAGAAAAGGAATCCATTTTTGAAGATTGGATGTTTTATGTGATCACTCAAATTTAGAAAGGCGCCAATTACCATTGGGTAGGGTTGATTAGTGACAATATAGATAAGAAACTAAGGGAAGTTCAAGATACAAGGAAGTTTATAATGACTTCCTATGTTGTTTACATATTGGCAAGGCATTGTAGGTACAAGGGTTTGTCTTGCAAAGGGACAATTGGACAAGATAGGGTGTGTTATATTTATCCTTAGCTCCATCTATCTAGCACCACACATTACAAGAGGGTGAGTGATTCATTCACCATGTATATCACATGAACATTGTAGGAGTCATTACATGTAAGGATATCAACTGATGCTATGGAGCTTGTAAAGAAATATGGGTACTGGTTCTTATAATTTCTAAAGTTTACATATATTAGAGTTTAGGGTTGCTCCTTGGTACCATATAGACTCCCATAGTATCCAACTGATAAGGTTGTATTGTTAGAAGTGACAAGGCAACTAGTTGCCTTTGAAAAAGTTTTAAAAAGTATGCACAAAGCAGGGGTTGGTGGAGAATTCCCCTTGACAATAAATGGATGGGAGGCCTGCCCCACATTTCAAAGTTCCCAACACTCAGAGGTTGAGATAGCTCACCTCGATTTTACCATACATACATCTTGAGATAATTTCAATCCTTATGGGACCACCAAAAAAGTTGCTTAAAGAGATTATAGACATAAGGGCACCATAGAAGATTATTGGGCTAATTGTAAGGATGAATTTGAGGTATCCAAGAGGAAGTTTTCTAGGCCATCCTTAAAAATGATAAGGCTTTATAAAGTGGTACAAATCTCAAACTAGGTTGAATATGAGGATGAGGTAATACAATATCATGACTATATGCAATATCAAAATAACACCTACCTCCTATAGACTAGGCTAAGGAGGAAATGATAGACTTACCTCAAGTCACTTCCCTAGTCATCAAATATTCAAAACAATGGGAAAACATAAGATATTAGAGATGGAGGAAGATTGAATAAAGCCAACTTATGAGTTAATGGGAGACTTGGAATCCCAGTCCTCTTCAGAAGATGAGTCAAAAAAGATAGAAGAAAAGGATCATGTTGCCCAAGAAGAAGAATTGGAAGAAGAAGGGCCATTGGTCATTAAGAGAATACTAAGGGTAAGCAAAAGGTTGAAGCTAAGACAAAAAGGCCTAAAAGACAACCTGTTTCCAAAAAGAGGAAGCCCACAAAATTCATCATGGAAGAAATTGAAGAGCCATCTCCTGGGCTTCAAACTCCTAAAAGAAGGAAGAGCTCTTATTAGAGGAGGGAATAAAGGTGCTTCTCCCCCAAAGAAATCAAAGAAAGGTAAAGGAAGTGAAGAAAAATTTCAATATGCAGATGGGAAATGCAATAAGGAGCCATTAATGTGGAGATTTCTGAAGAAAATACTCATGTTTACACAAGGAAAGCATCTCCTAGGTCAGGGATTCCATTCCCTAACTTAGAAAACATAGATAAAGTTGCCAAAGAGTTGGAAAAATCTGCCCAAGCATCATAGTGTGACAAGGAAAAGACTACAGAAGATGAGATCATCATAGAAGATAGTCCTCCCGGGCCACATCAAGAGAGTATTACTTCTAATAAGGAAGAAGAGATAGAAACAAAAAATGTAGCATTTGAAGATGCTTCCAAGGAACAAGGGTTGGAAGAGGAACCAAAAACTCCTAAATACGAAGATTTTAACAATTTTGGAGAGTAGTTTAATACTGTTGAAGTAGAAGTAGGAAAGGTACTTGAAAAGAAAGAGAAAATAAATGATAAGTCTGAAGGATTCCATGAAGAAGAAAAGGATGGAGTGAATAAAGATGATGAAATGAATAAAGAAGAACATTAACCTAAAAATGAGGAAATAAATAAAGGAGAAGACCTATGAGGACAAAATAATCCTCATATTGATACAAATATAGAAGAATCAACTACTCTAGACTGGTTGAAGGAGATCTTAAGGCCTAAGCTAGTGGTGGTTGAAGAAGTGGTTCCAGATTTGGATAATTTTCTGGCATGCTTGGGAAAGCTAAAGGAGAAAAAGAAGGTTAAAGTAATCTCCAAAATTACAAGGGATGAGTCCAACAATCGAGTGTTGCACATTGCACCCCTATAGTTGAGAAGAATAAAGAAGAGACTACTCCTATATATTATAATGTACAAACAATTAACTTAGGGCCATCTACAAAGAAACAAGAAACAAAATATTTGAAAGGGTGTGTAGATGCTATCTTGAAGAGGTTAGATAAAGTGGTACATGCAAAAGAGATTGCAAAAGCAGGGAGAAGAATTGCAAAAGAACATTCAACATCTTGTCAAGCCTTTACAAACCCAAATTCAGGTAGGTGTATCTACTCAACCTAGCATATTGTCTAAGGATACCATTAATGAATTGGAGAAGATGAAAACATTTGCGCAAGTTTCTCAACAATGGATAACTGTAGTTTATCAGAAAGGTATTTTTTTGATTGAAGAGATCTTGCAATTGCATGAGAAAACTATTTCTTTTCAAGATAATGTATAGCAAGTAGCAGCAGAATGCCAAGCTTGTGATGAGAAATCTATGGTTAGAATAGTAAAGGTAGTGGAAATTCCTGAGGAGGTACTAGTCAAATAAGGTGTCCTTACTTCTGAGGACATAAATAAGCCCAAGGAATGGATTGAGGCTTTCAAATTTAAGAGGGAGATAATGGATAAAAATCTAGAATAATTTCCTAAGGTGTTGAATGACTTAGGTGATACCATCATTGGTTGTTTATTATTTTTGGAGATTATGACTGGAAGAAAACTTAGCAAAGATGATGAAGGGTACTCCCCTTACAATCTAAAACTCACAAAAACAACAGATAATGGCACAAACAAAATGCAAGAAGGAAAACAAATATTTTCTATTATCATTGAAATGAAAATGAAATTACAACAATATATTTGCCATCACATGGGCTTTCTAATTACATAAATCTGCAAATCTACAAATTAGAGCCACCATCTATTTTTCTCTACCTCCCCTCTGTAGTCCCCCTTTACATCCTTTATTTGGAAGGTGTAACTGCCCTAGAATCTTCTGGAAAGTGTAACTTCCTCAGGGAGATATTTTAAAATTTTATTTTGGTATTACAACTTCGCGGGGTCATAACTTTTGATCCGACCATCGAATTTTATATTATAATACCTTTTTGGAAAGGTCTCGGGAATTCTTTCGCCAAAAATTAGGGCCTAAAGGCCATCCACTTTTGTTTTCCACCAATTTTCAGGCCCATCCGGAGCCTTTAAGTGCCTCAAAATTGACCCCAAAGATTTTACTAGGATTTTCGAAAATTAAAATTTTAATATCTCTCAAATGAAAAATGGTATTGAAGTGATTTCTTTGCCATTGAATTCAATTTACCATTCTAGAGGTCTATGTAAGATTTCTTGTCCAACTGTGCATAAATGCAAAATTACTAAAATAGTAACCCAACCAAATTTAGCCCTTATTGAAAAGAAACAACATTTTTTTTGGGGTGATGCAAGATTGCTCTTACACCTTGGATGCTCCTGCATCAAAAGAATATTTGAAGTTTGATATGTTGAAACAATGGTGGAAGGATGCATATTCTTAGGTTGAAGATGGAACTGTTACATAAAATAATTTGGAGGATGCAACTATGTATATCACTATTTTACATAAATACTAGGAGATGAAAATTGATTGGGATAGAACTTTGAAAAAGTATGAAGATGAATTAAGGTCGCTCAACTTAAGATGAAAGTTTATCCCAATTCTAAGCCAGGTCAACTTGAATGGAGTATTACATAAATTTCAAGAGTTCTCCAAAAAACAACAAATGGGAAAGGAGGACGACTAAAGGCATCTACTTCAATTTTTGTGCATACTACATCAACCAACTAGAGAAATAGGTTGGCTACCTAGGGATCAACGCTAGGAATTTTGTTTGCTCCAATGATATATTATTTGGGGATGAATTTAAATACTTTCTTTTAAAAATTAAATGGGAATTGAAATTGTATTGGCCAACCTAACTTGGCTGACCTATATTTGGTGCCCTGATTTAATTTCTTTTGGCCGACCTATGTAATGTAAAACTCTATAAATATGAGGTCTCTACTCCTTTGATAGATTGATTCTAGAATTGTTGCAAGTTTTTGTGAAGCTAATATATGAGAATATATTGGCTTGGTGATCTTTTCTATGTTATTTCATCTATGTGTATGGTTCCTATGTTTCAAAGGTATTTTAGTTGATTAGTTTTAGATTTGGTTTAGTTCTTTCATATTGATGATAAAGTATTGGAGGTGCTTGAGGAATCTTCGGTCCATACTATTGGTGGCTTACTGATTGTAAGTTACTGTGTATAGTTAGCTTGGGCCTAATCCTATTGCAACAATTCAATTATGTATGTTTATGCATTTCATGCGATTTTAGATGTATGTTTAAATGCTTCATAGTTTGAAAATCTTACATACCTTTAGAGATTGTACTATTTCTATTATAATGTAGATTTTTCTTGGTTAAGCAAGAATTGGTTATTGAAGATTGGTCCACCTTGAATACTACATTGTTCTCATGATTGCACTTAGGTTCTAGATTAGAAATCTCTCTAAACCTTTACTTTTTGATATTTTTTAAGATCAATGTTAGATTAGGATCAAAAAGCATCATTGGAATTACTAAATTTGATGAAAGTATTGTTCTCAGATCACATATCTAGGAAAATTTTTGTTAGGGTTCATATTCATTTTAAGATCTTGCAAAACCCTTGTTGTTGACCTAAGAGTTTCAACTTGTTTACCATAAAGGCCCCTTGTGATTACCAACATTACACATCATCACTGAGTTGTTTGTGCATTGCCAAGACTTGACATTAGAAACCTTGGGGTTGTTTCTTGAAGTTTACTGAAGGAAATCACCTTTCAGGAGAGATAGAGTAATTGTACTTTTCCTATGTTGAGTAGTGCTAAAAACACCTTCAACACCAACCCTTAGCCTTTGACCTGCAACTAAAACTAAGGCAATGTCAAGAGAAATGTCTAACTTTGGAAATAACTGATGGATTTTTGTCAAAATTAATTTGTGAAATTAAAACCTATAATAGATCACGATGCCTCATTTTCACATATATATTTTTATGATTGGATTATGTTTTCTATTTTCTAATTAATTTATAAGAAAATTGATCCATAAACTTGAAATATCAAGTATTTTTGGTTTTTAATAACTTTTAATCTATTATTTTTAAAAAAATAAAATTATATGACATCAATATTCAGATAATTTGCTACACAATGAAAAAAATTAAAAAATGATGAGTTTAGGTCAAATTATGGTGTCTAGACATGTTGATTTTCAAAAACAACAATTAAGACTAGTAAAAAATTAATAAAAAAAATATTCATAAAAAATTACAAAAAAATATCTTCATCAACCTTCAATTTGTTAAACATCTTTCCCCAAAAGGAATTATAAATTAATTTTATTTAGGTCAAATTATGGTGTCCTTACATGTGCATGGTATGGTAAAAAAAGTGACTTTTGAAAAGTTTTTTTTATACATGCCTATTAAATATTAATTTCTATCATCTAGGTATTAGAATAGATTACATGTTTGGAAACTAGACTCAAAATAATAAATTTTATATTACTGAATTTTTTTAAGATTCAATTTGTAAGTGCTTCAAATTTTCATTCAAAGTGTGACAAATTCTGAAAATAGGAAAAAAACTTCCACATTTTGAGATTTTTGTGGACCCAACTTTTTACATCACCCATAATTATAGCGGATCAAATCTATATTTAATTTCTATTTCAAATTTTAAAAAATTCACGTTGACATGTTTTGAATACATGTACAAACATATACAAAATCTACAACAAATATTATCTCTCTTGAAAGATATTTAAATTATGAGATAGAATTTTGCTATCCCAAGGCTTTGATAGTTAGGTCTTGACATGCTAATATTCACTTAGATTTAACTGTAGGCTATTTTATGAGATTACTTACACAACTTGTTTATTTTTTACACATATAGGTGTCTAAGCTAAGATGAATTTTGTATAGAATTTATAAATTTACTAAAATTTCACCTTTATTTACAAGGATCACAAGTTATTTGAAAGATCTTAGAGAAATGATAAATAACTTTTATTAATTCTTTTGAAACTATCTAAAATATTTAAATAAAAAAGAAAGATGTAAAGGGAAGGAGAAAAGGCTTAGAGGATCTATGTTTTCAAAAATATCACATGAATACACTTCAAAACTATGAACAAAGACTTGAAAATTAATTTATGATTGACTAAAATGGTTCATGACTAGATTTTAATGGTGCAAATCTTCAAATGAAACTCACCAAATCAATAAATAGGTCAAAATGCACCCAAATATGTTGGTGTAGGTTTTTATTTTTCTAGTGGGTTAATTTATTTTCCCTTAATCCTAGGTTTTTCCTCAACTTAATTAAGCTTACTTAGGATAATAAGGTGGGTTTATCATTTAGTAACTAGAAGATAAGTGTTGTGGTGTCTCCTTCCTTAAAGGGTGGAATACTTTCCACTTTTGGTGGTTAATTCCTATTGGTTGGATTTTCCACCTCCATCATCTCCTTAGTTCTATATAAACTTACTACCTAGCTTGTATTCACATTCATTCTCTTGCATTGTTGCATAATTTGACATACATGCACCTTGATGCATATAGTCATTATTCTACAAATTTTCTTTAAGCTCCTAATGCAATTTTTTCATCTTGAAATTTGTACATCTCTTGGAATATTGGGTTTGTAATTATGTTATTTCATTTACAATTTTATAGCTTATCTCTCTCATAGAAGATCTCGGTTATTCAATCTATTTCAGATTTCTAACAAAATATTGGTGTAATAGTTTGATATTTCAAAAAATGATAATTATTTATAGTCATAGTAATGATTTACAATTGGATATGACCATGTAGTTGGACTTAAATTCATAATCTTTACAAGTGTGTACAAGTGATCTTACATACTAGATGATAGAAAACTATGAAGTAGACAGGAATTGACAATTCTTCAACTATTTTTCTTCATAGTGATCAACAATTTCCAATCCCTTCAAAAGATAACAATGACCCTTTTATAGACACAAGGTGTCATTGTTAGTTACAAATCCATGACCCAAATTACATCAAAATTATGATACATTGAGATCCAAAATAGTAGCATATTTGAAGAACATCAACATCTTTACAGTTGGCACTATGTAATATTCTTTTGGAATCAACAAATTTAAATTTGAATTGTAGAATATTCTTTTCCAAACTCACACCATTGCATTTGAAAATTATCAACATATTTTATTGGCATCAGAATCTTTGAATAATCTTCAAAAGAAATAGTGATATGACACAAAGTAAGTAGGTGGAAAATTTCTCGCAAGGTTGGTTGACACATAAAATTCTACAAAATTGGATGGTGTTCAAAAATATATAAAAATTGACGAAATCATAAAAAATTAATAAAGAATGAATCACCAAATAGACTTAAGAAATTGTTCGCTATTTATGGTTATCATGATTTCATTTTCTTTCACAAGATCTCTTCTCTAGTATTCACTTAATGCAATCAAAGTCTTATTAATTTTAGTATTGCTCAGACTGTGTGAATTTTCCACCTATATTTACTTATACCATAAGTACTCAACACCACAACAAATTTATCTTCCCTTGTTTTAGTTTGTGATATTCCTTCATTAACCTTAATTTATCCATAGCTTTGTCTATTACTTCCTCATTGAGATTTTCTATCTAATTATTAAGTGCATGAACACTTTTCTAAATTGATTTTAATAGAATCTAACCAACTTCTACCCTATCAAGATCATAATTTTGACCTATCAATCTTTCAATAATGGCCAATTCTTCATATTTTATAGCCTAGCCTACAATCACAATTATCCTATGATTTGATTATTTATTTTCCAGATGCAAAATTCCTCTCCATCTTGTAGAAATTATCTCCAACGTTTATTCTCCTTTGGACATAATTTCTTTATCCAATTTTATATTATGTTTCTATCATATTTCATCATATCTAGAGAATATATTTCATCTTGTGTAAACAAGATTGGATTAAGAGGCGATATTCTAAAACTTGAACATAGATAACTAGTTGTTTGATATAACTTCAAATTTCTTCAACTTGTCTTTTGATTCTTATCTTTTCCTTTTATACTTCTCCATCCTAGAAACAATTACCTCTAAACTAGCTTTCAATTCTATTATATCATTCTCTCTTGTTGTGTACCCCAATTTATAAGTTGACATTTGATAATCAATAGGAGTACTATCTTGTTGATCCTTAGATACTTTAGGGGTTGAAACTTGTGTAATATTTGCTTCAGATGCATCTTTAAAGTTAGATGTTAAAACCTTTTCTCATTCCCTAGGCCTTGGAGTATCAATTTATCACCATAAGGCCGCTAGATCCAAAGTTGTGACTTCCATTGGCTTTGATTTTTGGATTTTGCTAGTAAACCATGTAGGAGTATCAAGATCTGGTCCACCCTCAAATTATTGTTATCTCTTAGGAGACCTTATTTTTTGTGGAATTTTCTTTATGCTTATTCATGTGGTTTCATCTATTTTATTATGTTCATCTTGTGTATCATATTTGTGATCTAAATATTATTCAATGCAACAATTTGTGTCTATTTCCATATTCATTTTTTTTGAAATTTTATCCACGAGGTCATCCCTTTAAGATGATGAGATCTACACTTTTGATTGATATTTTATTTTCTCTCATCCAATATATTCTTCAACTTATTTACTAATCAAATTAGCTTCCTCTAAAATGAGATCTTCTCTATCTTGTATATTAGCAACCTTAGGAATTTCCAAGTAAACATCTTGGAAACTTAAAGTAACACCTAGGTAAAAATGGTGTTTTTATCTAACTCTCCCTCATCTTCACCAAATTTTATGACATATTGAGATGATGGAGCCTTTTTTTCATCTAATCTAACTCCATTTGAGTTTCATGTAAGATTCCACTTGGCATTCCATATTGTGTATCATCTCTTATTTCTTCTTCTTTTTCTTGTGGAGTTTAGGGTTTTGAGGTCATGTGACTTGTTACTTCCCCTTTTTTTGGAGTTCCTCTTTCTCCAGTGCCTATATAATATTTAAGGTATTAGATATGATGGTTGAGATAATAATAAAGGCTTGGCTAGAGAAGAGAACATACTTGTGATACACCACAACACCTAAAACTTGAAATGAGAGAATATATAGATATTTTGAACTTATCCTTCAAATCGTAAGATCCTATATTCAGCTGTAGAGAAATACATAAAATTCCTTTGATCCTTCCTGACTGCAACAACACAGTCTTCACTCTGATGGCTCTAGAAATTTATTTTATTTCAATTGTATTGCAATTAGAGAAATACATAACATTCCTTTGATCCTTCTTGACTGCAACAACATATTCTTCACTTTGATGGCTCTAGAAACTTATGCAATAACTTTTATGTTATGAAATCAGGAACATACATACTTCACACTTGTTTCTATCTAACTTCCCAACTGCAAGGCCATATCCTCAAATTCAGAGGAATGCAAAGAATTCTTCTAAGCATCTTCAATGTAACTTCTTGAGCTATTGACTGTGTTGGAAACTCAAGGATAGACAACTAAGAGGGGGGGTGAATCAATTGCCACCAAATCTCAAACTTATTCAACTTATTAAGCTTAATTTCAGATCTAATCATTAATCATGAAAGAATAAATGAACAACACATCAGAAGCACACATAATACCAAGATTTTTTATGTGAAACCCTATTAGGGGAAAAACCATAGTGGAGGTCAATCCACAAGATTATACCCTGTTAAAAGTATAAGAAAATATGAATGGGGAATGCACATGCATTCAGGCACACTGCCTAGAGCTCATTGCTCAAATACAACAAGGATCATTGTCCAAGGAAGACACACTGTCTTACAGAAAGATTCAGATTAAAACCATATGGATTTGAATTGAGAAAATAACATCTGCTAATGCCTAGTTATAGTTCTAGTTAAGCACATGAACACTTCTTCACTCTTCTTCACTCTTCTTCACTCTCTGCTCTACCTTCGAATGATCTTAACTTTATTCACATATAAGACTCATACACTTCACATTCACACCCACACTTATGCCTTCAAATGATAAAAAAATTTCTCTTATAAATCCGCAACAAGAAATTACATCGCTATAAGTTGGCCACAAAAAGATAATAAAATAATTACAAGCAGTTCGCCCAAAACAAATAAAGACTATTCATGCGAATCAATCAAGGTCAGCCATAACATAGTGAAGAATGAAAACAACATATCCAACACAAAAACACTTCAATTAATTTCTCCTTGAAGATCCACAACATGCTTCAACACCTTGTCAACCAAGAACATGAGAAACATGAACACGCAAGAGAAAATCTTGGATCACGAGAACAACGATCAATGCGGAAATGGCACAAAGATAGAGAATGAACTAGAAACATCCAAAAGCATCATGAAACACTAGAGAAGCATCCAAAACAATTGAACTTACTGAAATCACATAATCTTCAATTAGGAAGACTAACTGAAGCGACAAAAAAATTGTCAAAATGAAAATCACCATAACTCGATCAACTCTTCATGCGGATCTATGAAATTCAATGTGGATAAACTAGACATACTCAACAAGAAACCATTTATTCCACAACCTTAGAACAAAAACATACTAAACACACTGATAGAAAGAACTTCACTTCACCACTGACAACCTGTAGCACTTCTTATTACAATTTTCTCAATATCCTCGACATATACAACTTCTAATGCAACAATGCTAATAGTGTTGACATCAATGAAAACCACATATCAACAACACAACCAAAACATCCAAAAATCTTCCCCTTTGTAATTCATGGCAACACATGATGTGAAAAATACCATCAACACAACTATGCTTACTCTTCCTTTAAGTTCTGACTTTTCTTCCCTCAACTCTTTTCCCCACAAGGCTCTTCTCCCCAGATAATCAAAAATTTGTTTTTCACATTACTCTTCTCCCCCTTTGACATCAATGACAAATATATCTTCAATACAAGCTTTGAACCACATATTTGAACTTCTGAACATTTGAACATTTGACTACTCCCCCTGAGTAGCAGCCACCACAACATCAATCCAGATCAAAATATGATCATGAAATGCATAGATTGATGCAAGGCAATGCATCCTTAGTTCTGCTTAGGAGGGGTAATCACCCCTAAATTCCCTCTGAGATACTCAAAATTATCCTTAGGCAACAAATTTGTAAAGATATCTATAATCTGCTCCTTAGTAGGTACATACTCCAATTTGACTTCCTTTTCACTTACCTTCTCTCTCAAAAAGTGAAATTTTATAGATATATGCTTGGTCTTTGAATGTAGCACTGGATTCTTAGAAATGTTAATAGCACTTGAGTTATCATAGAATATAGCAATAGGCTCATCATACACAACTCTAATATCCTTCAACATCTGTTTCATCCACAATACTTGAGTGCAATTATTAGCAGCAACAATGTATTCTGCCTCTACAGTAGATAAAGAAATAGCATTTTGCTTCTTACTCAACCATGAAATCAACTTCTTTCCCAAGAAAAAATCTCCACCACTAGTAATTTTCCTATCATTCACATCCCCTACCCAATCAGCATTAGTAAAGGCACTCAAAGTAAGATCATCATCTTTAGGATACCATAGACCAAAATCAACTGGGCCTTTCAAGTATCTGAAAATACTCTTCACAACAGTCACATGAGATTCTTTAGGATTAGCTTGGAATCTAGCAATAATACATATGGCATTCATGATATCAGACCTAGTTTGAGTCAAATAAAGCAATCCACCAATCATTGATCTATATCTTGTCTAATTTTCTTTCAGAGAATCATCATCAGTTGTTAGCTTGCATCTAGTCACCATGGGTGTACCAACGGGATTTGATTCTTCCATACCAAATTTCTTTAGCAATTCCTTCACATACTTGGATTGAGATATAAAAATCCCTTTATCTAACTGAGTAATTTGCAATCCCGAGAAGAATTTCATCTCTCCAATCATTGAAATTTCAAATTCATTCTATATCTTATTAGAAAACTTCATTCTATATCTCCTCCAAATATGATATCATCAACAAAAACTTCCACAATCAAATCTTTATCATCATTCTTGAAATATAGATTACTATCAACAGTATCTTTGTTAAATCCAAATTTCACCAAGTACTTATCCAATTTGGCATACCATGCTCTAGGGGCTTGCTTAAGACCATACAATTATTTCTTCAATTGACACACCATATCTTCCTGATTAGTCAAATAGAATCCATCAGGTTGCTCAACATATACCTCTTCTTCCAATTTTCCATTTAGAAAATAAAACTTGACATCTATTTGATAAACCTTGTAGTCCTTATAAGCAACATAAGCAAGAAACAATCTCACAACTTCAATTCTAGAAACAGGGGCAAAGGTTTCTTCAAAATCAATTCCTTCCATTTGAGAATATCCCTTACAAACCAATCTTGCTTTGTTTCTAACCACTTCACCTTGTTCATTTAGTTTGTTTCTAAAGACCCATTTAGTTCCAATTACATTCTTATCCTTAGGTCTAGGAACAAGAATCCATGTATCATTTTTCTCAATTTGTTGTAGTTCCTCTTTCATTGGTTCAACCCAATGCTCATATTTGCATGCTTCATTCACATTGTTAGGCTCAGTCTTTGAAATCAAATAATACTCTTATGCAAATTTTCTCCTAGTTTGGACACCTTTGTTCTTATCACCCATGATCTGATTCTCTGAATGATTCAATCTCACATACATCAGAGTCTTCTTAGAATGTTCTTCAACTTCAAGCTATTCTGATCTCTCTTCTCTTCTTCCATCAGTTTCTCCTTCTTCTTGATTTTCTTGATTCATCGAAAGGATTTGAACTTGAATTGCAGTCTAACCTTGCTTTCCTTTTCTTGTACTATCTTTTTGATCATCAGAATCATATCCACAGGTTTTGGATAGTGCAGGTATGTCTTCATCAACCTTAACATTTGCACTTTCAACCATTTTCTTCAATCTTTTGTTGTAACACCAATAGGCCTTACTTTTAGTAGCGTAACCCAGAAAGATTCCTTCATCACTCCTAGCATCAAAATTTCCTATATTTTCATCTCTTTTGATATAACACTTGCTTCCAAAGATTTTGAAATATCGAACAGTAGGATTTTGACCAATCCATAGTTCAAAAGGAGTCTTACCAGTATCACCTTTGATTTGTACTTGGTTAAGTGTGTACACAACAATACTCACAACTTCTCTCCAATAGATATGAGGCACATTTCCTTCTAACATCATGGTTCTAGCCACATCTAGAACTATTATGTTCTTCCTTTCCACAACTCCATTTTATTGAGGGGTCCACGGTGGAGATAACTGCCTCTTTATTCCATGATCTTCACAAAAAGAATTAAATTCACTGGAAGTGAATTCACCACCTCTATCTGCTCTCATACACTTAATCTTCAAATCAGTCTCTATCTCAACTAGAGCCTTAAAGATCTTGAACTTTTCCAGAGCTTCATATTTCTCCCTTAAGAAATTAGCCCACATCATCCTTGAATAATCATCAATAATCAACATGAGTATTTGTAACCTTGTAAACTTCTAGTTCTAGCAGGACCACACAAATTAGTATGCACAAGTTCCAACAATCCATTTGAATTTTTCTATTTACTTTGAAATAAATTCTTGTTTGCTTTCCTAACTAATATTCTTTGCATATGGTATTAGTAGGTTTCATCAACTTAGGAAGATCTCTCACAGCTTTAGTGGAACTTATCTCGACAATGTTATCAAAATTGACATGACACATTGTCCTATGCCATAACCAAATCTCATCAAGTTGAGCAATCAAACAACCTTTACTAGCAACATTTAGATGAAAGATATTACCTTTTGTTTGTGTACCTGATGTAATAACATTTCCATAATTTCCCAATATTTTGCACTTACAATCCATGAACTGAAGATTGTATCCCTTATCAACCATTTGACCAACACTCAAATTCCATGGATCACACCAGCTGTGTTATCACCAAATCTCACAACACCACCATCATACTTCTCCAAATTCACAAACTTACTTTTATCTCCTATCATATGATGAGAAGAACCACTGTCAATTTACCATTCATCTTTCTCTTCAACTCGAGGAGCTAGGGCTTTCTCCACATTTGTACAACTAGCAGATTCAATAGACACAAGATTATTTTCCTTGATAGCAATAAACACAAAGTCATCTTCACTTGCATTTCCTCTGTCAGATTCATCATCTGTTACACCTTCATCAGCAGCATAGTAACACTTCTTTTGGAATTTAGGCTTGTTAAATCTTGGTTTGGAAACTCTCTCAGGACACCTTGATGCACAATGACCTATCTTATTACAAGAGAAACATTTAATAGGAAACTTTCCCTTATACTTACCTTGTCCTCTGGCTTCTCTTTTCACAATCAATGCTTCAAGTTCTTCAAGCTCTTTCTTCTTCATCAATCTATTTCATTTCATCCTCATACTTGAATGTGTTTCTTGATGAACTTTCACCCAGATCATATCTCTATCTATATCTTCCAGAAGTAGTAGCCTTAAATGCAGATTCAACCTTAGGAAGGGCATCACCAAATTCACTCAACTCAAAAGCAGTAAGCTTATTAATCAACATATCTCTAGTAACATTTCTCACAGTCTAGAGTTCTTCAATAACACTAGCCTTGAATTTGTAAGAATCGGGCAAATATATAAGCACTTTAGCAACAATCTCTGATTCATCTATCTATCCACCTACACATCTGATACCACACATAAGTTCATTTACTCTTTGCATGAAAGTAGTAACATTTTCATTATCACCCATTTTCAACTTTTTATATTTTCCTTTCAGACTTTGTAGCTTAGCAATCTTCACATTTGCATCACCTTCATACAAGGTCTCCAACTTCTTCCATATATCATAAGCAGTCTTCAGATCCATCACATTTTTCATCTCAGTATTAGTCAAAGCACTCAACAATTCCTCCTTAGCCCCGATATTATATTTAGCATAAGTACTATTTGGAGGTATAACATACTTGTTATATGTAATGCTCCAGTAGGGTTCACCAATGCATCTCAAATGGCACTCCCTTTGATCTTTCCACAAAGAACAATTTGTTCCATCAAATCTAGGACTTTCCTTCTTATAAGTCACCATCCCAGATCACCTCAAGCTGTTAAACTTCTTCCAAGGAAACACAAGCTCTGATACCAATTGTTGGAAACTCAAGGGCAAACAACTGAGAGGGGGGGTGAATCAGTTGTCACTGAATCTCAAACTTATTCAGCTTATTAACCTTAATTTCAAATCTGATCATTAATCATGAAAGAATAAATGAACAACACATCGGAAGCACACATAACACCAAGATTTTTTACTTGGAAACCATGTTAGAGGAAAAACCACGGTGGAGGTCAATCCACAAGATTATGCCCTGCTAAAAGTATAAGAAAATATGAATGGGGAATGCACATGCATTCAGGCACACTGCCTAGAGATCAGTTCTCAAATACAACAAGGCTCACTACCCAAGGAAGAAACACTATCTTACAGAAAGATTCAGATTAAAACCATCCAGGTTTGAACTGAGAAAATAACATCTGCTAATGCCTGGATATAGTTCTGGTTAAGCACATGAACACTTCTTCACTCTTCTTCACTCTTCTTTACTCTCTGCTCTACCTTCTAATGGTCTTAACTTTATTCACACACAAGACTCATACACTTTGCATTCACACCCACACTCATGCCTTCAAATGATAAAACAATCACTCTTATATATCTGCAATAAGAAATTACATCGCTATAAGTCAACCACAAAAAGATAATAAAATAATTACAAGCAGTCGACCCAAAAAAAATAAAGATTATTCATGCAGATCAACCAAGGTCAGCCATAACATAGTGAAAACCAAAAACAACATCTCCAACATGAAAACACTTCTATCAATTTCTCCTTGAAGATCCACAACACGCTTCAATGCCTTGTCGGCCAAGAACATGAGAAACATGAACATGCAAGAGAAAATCTTGGATCACGAGCACAACGATCAATGCAGAAATGCCACAAAGATAGAGAATGAACTAGAAACATCCACAAGCATCATGAAACACTAGAGAAGCATCTGCAACAACTGAACTTATTGAAATCACAAAATCTTCAATCAGGAACACTAACTGAAGCGACAAAAAAATTGTCAAAATGAAAATCACCATAAATCGATCAACTCTACATGTGGATCTCTGGAACTCAACGTGGATAAACTAGACATACTAAAAAATAAACCCTTTGGTCCACAACCTCAGAACAACAATGTACTGAACACATCAACAGAAAGAACTTCACTTCACCACTGACAACTTGTAGCACTTCTTATTACAATTTTCTCAATATCCTCGACATATACAACTTCTAATACAACAATGCTAATTGTGTTGACATCAATTAAAACCACATATCAACAACACAACCACAACATCCAACAGACTACATGAGAACCTTTCCTACTTTCTTTCATATCTTATTCAATGTTTTACATCATGGAACAGTGAATACAACATTCACAACACCATATCAACATGAAGAAACATCATTCACCTATTCATGAGCAACAAGAGTATAGTACAATTGTGTACAACATGCTCATGATGTTCACCATCATGTCCAACACTTTTGATCATCACATTGATTGTATCGCATGCAACCTTCCACACACTACCACTCTATTGAAATCAATGACAACACCTACAACAATCTCCACTTGTTGATATCAATGATTGTTGGTGTAGGTTTTTATTTTCCTACTGGGTTATTTTATTTTGCATTAGTTCTAGGTTTTTCCTACACTTTTATTAAGCTTTCTTAGGATAATAAAGTGAGTTTATTATTTAATAACTAGGAGATAAGTGATGAGGTGTCCCCTTCCTTAAAGGGTGTAATACTTTCCACTTTTGGTGGTTAATTCCTATTGGTTTGATTTTCCACCTCCACCATCTCCTTAGTTCTATATAAAATCACTACCTATCTTGCATATTCATTCTCTTACATTGTTGCTTAATTTGGAATACATGTACTTTGATACATGTAATCATTATTCTATAGATTTTCTTTGAGCTCCTAATTTAATTTTGTCATCTTGACATTTGCACATCTTGAAATTTGCACATCTTGAAATTTGTACATCTTGACATTTGCACATCTCTTAGAATCTGGGGTCATAGATTCCTAATTAAGAGATTGATTTTTCTTATAAGATCTTGTAAATTCCCATATGATATTCTCTTACATTTTGAACAATCTAGAGAATTAGAAAGGTTTTGCAAATATCTAATAAACTTTTCATATTGTACATGTGTTTTGTGAGATCCAGGTGATTATAGAATTTTTGGTTATACTAGTAGTATTTTTGAATGTTTCAACACATTCAGGAGGCTCGCAAAAGTCAAGATTGGCTTTTATTTCATCCAAATTGGAGATCATTTGAAAAAGTTACAAATGAGGGTTTGAAGCTTCGATCTGGTGAACAAGTTTTTCCAGGAGCGTTTTCGGCCAAAACAAACCTTGACATTGTGTTCAGGAGGTTGAGGAGATGAATTTTGACATAAAATTCACCCATATTCAATGTTGGGAGCCACCAAGGAAAAAAAACTAGGAGGGTTGTACGACCCCCTAACAATGAAGGTATATGTGTCTTTATTAAAAAAATCACAAAAAAAATTGATGGGTCTTTATTAAAATTTTCAAAAAAGAAGAAGCACTGTTTAACAAGCACTCAAAGAACTTAATAGAGAATTGTAAAAAATTCTTAAAAGCATTGTTTGGAAATAGCTCTAACCATTTCTGCAAGCAACAACTTATAATCCGCCTACGAGCCCCTAAACTTCCAATGCAGTATAAAATAAAACTGTTGACATTTTGTATAAACCACAGTTAAAATAAAACAGCTAATAGTTTTAAAAGCCACCAATAATTAAAAAAAACTACTAGTCAAACCTGCAAACCACCACCCAAAAGCTCTGCCTCATCACCGAAGTGCCGCCCAAAGGCCACCTCCACTTGACTATGTTGCCAGGGAGCCACTAGGGCTCCCCCAATATACCAAATTGGGCCTTTTTTCAAACTTTCACAACTTTTTCTCTGGTTGTCCATTTTTTAAAAATGAGATATTGTTAGAAAGGTGGAGATGAGAAATTTCTATCTATAGAGGTATTAATTTTTTTTTTCCATTTTTTACCAGATATTTTAGGTTGAAGTTTTTTGTTGCTAATTTCTTCAATAGGCCATAACTTTCACCCCAGTGCTTTGATTTTTAGAAATGAATAGGCATTGGAAAGGTGGTGAAGAGCACTACATAGATATAAGGATAATTTTTTCAGATTTTGTCTCAAGTTCATTTTATATTAGAATTTGTAATTTTAGCTATTTTGATCCCACTGAGCTTTGTATCTTGGAAAAGTCTTTATAATCACTGAACTATAAATTGTCAACCTTATAATATTTGGGGGGTGATTTTTGATACTAGTGAAAAATGGTTGGAGTGTATTAATGTTCTTATTTAGTATTATTTGCACTCATTCTTGGGGGATTAAAAAATCAATGTGTAATCATGAACTGGGATAAAGTTTCATTTAAGAAGGGGTTAATCATGTTTCATAAACTTCATCCTTCTATTGTCAGACTAAATTTAGAGAACTATGTCTTGGAAACACGGGATAAATAATCACTACCTTGAATGGGATCTATTGCCCTATCTCCTTGGACTCATTCCTGAGCCAAGTGACATTGATCATAAGAATACATGGTTTCATAATAATAACATGGTCTATGGACTAATATTTCTTACTATTTCTAAGGATACTCTGCATCACATAGAGCATAATGAGTGGCCTTTCATTGGTTGGACCATCATCCAAAAATTATATGGAGACATTGAATTTTCATTTGAAAGTGATTTTTCCTTGGAGAACTAGGCTATTATGGATGATATTGAGACATGTTCTCTCATCTTGTGTGACACATAAATTCATTGATACCCCATCAACATCACCTATTGTAGATTCAGATTCTAGAGATGCTTCTTCAAAAGCTTCCAATGATTCATTGTAGCAGTATCATTTATGTCTTTTGGATTTAATCCAATGGGACCAATTTCTACTAGACATCTCTTATTTATTTGTAGAGTCCCTCATTTTGGATCTAGATGACACTATTGAGGATATATGTATTCTCTTTGAGGAAAAATATTTGGTCCTTGCATATGTTGCTACATCAATCTCTAGCATATTCTAATTTTTCATCTTTAGGAGTGTGGCCTAGATGATTGTGAGATCTTCCAACATCAAGATGGGGATACTTGATCCAACCTTAGATCCTTCATACTTTTTATACTTTCTTCCTATATATTCCTTTTAGGACTTGGGATACCACTTGCATACACCATTGGATTTGTTTCTTCCTAAGGGGAGGAATGTTGTTTGATGATCTTGGACCATTTTCTCCATCCAGTTTTAGGCATCTACTATTAGATCTCCTTAGGGAGGCTACTTAGTCCTTCTCTTCTTCTCTATCTAGTTTGGGGGGTGTTTTATCTATTTGTGGGGGTATTTATATGTATATGGGTACCTAACATGGCTTAACTTGTTGAGACCCATCATCTTTTGCATCCTCCTAAGTTGTGCTTAAGGGGGGGTGTTGGTGTAGGTTTTTATTTCCTAGCGGGTTGATTTATTTTCCTTAGTCCTAGGTTTTCCTACACTTTTATTAAGCTTTATTAGGATAATAAAGTGAATTTATTACTAGGAGATAAGTAATGTGGTTTCACCTTCCTTAAATGGTAGAACACTTTCCACTTTTGGTGGCATCCTCCACTTTTTGTGGTTGATTCCTATTGGTTGGATTTTCCACCATATCCTCTCCTTAGTTCTATATAAACTCACTACCTAACTTTTATTTGCATTGATTCATTGATCTTCTTGCAATATTCTTACATAATCTTGCATCCTCCTAAACTATGCTTAAGGGGGTGTTGGTGTAGGTTTTTATTTTCCTAGCGGGTTAATTTATTTTCTCTTAGTCTTAGGTTTTTCCTACACTTTTATTAAGCTTGCTTAGGATAATAAAGTGATTTTATCATTTAATAACTAGGAGATAAGTGAAGAGGTGCTCCCTTCCTTAATTGGTGGAACACTTTCCACTTTTGGTGGTTAATTCCTATTGGTTGGATTTTCCACCTCCACCATCTCCTTAGTTCTATATAAACTCACTACCTAGCTTGCATTTGCATATACTCTTTCATATTCATTTTCTTATATTGTTGCATACTTTGGAATACATGTACTTTGATACATGTAGTCATTATTCTCCAGATTTTCTTTGAGATCCTAATGTAATTTTGTCATCTTGACATTTATTTCCTAGTGGGTTAATTTATTTACCCTTTATTATCATGTTGGTGTAGGTTTTTTATTTCCTAGTGGGTTAATAATTTTCTCTTAGTCCTAGGTTTTTCCTACACTTTTATTAAACTTTCTTAAGATAATAAAGTGAGTTTATCATTTAATAACTAGAAGATAAGTGATGAGGTGTCCCCTTCTTTAAAGGGTGGAACACATTCCACTTTTGGTAGTCATCTCCACTTTTGGTGGTCCATATTCACATTTGGTGGTTAATTCCTATTAGTTGGATTTTCCACCTCCACCATCTCCTTAGGTCTATATAAACTCACTACCTAGCTTGCATTTGCATATACTCTTGCATTGTCACATACTTTGGCACACATTTACTTTGATACATGCAGTCATTATTCTGTAGATTTGATTTGAGCTTATAATACAATTTTGTCATCTTGACATTTATTTCCTAGTGGGTTAATTTATTTTCGCTTATTCCTAGGTTTTTTTTTTCTAGTGGGTTACTATTTTCCCTCAGTCCTAGTTTTTCTTTTCCTAGGGGATTAATTTATTTTCCCTTTATTGTCATGTTGGTACATAGATTTTTATTTCTTCTAGTGGGTTAATTTATTTCCTCTTAGTCCTAGGTTTTTACTACACTTTTATTAAGATTTATTAAGATAATAAAGTGAGTTTACCATTTAATAACTAAGAGATAAGTGATGAGGTGTCCTCTTCCTTAAAGGTTAGAACACTTTCCACTTTTGGTGGCCATCTCCACTTTTGGTGGTCCATATCCACTTTTGGTGGTTAATTCCTATTGGTTGGATTTTCCACCTCCACCATCTCCTTAATCCTATATAAACTCACTACCTAGCTTGCATTTGCATATACTCTTGCATATTCATTCCTTTGCATTGTTGCATAATTTGGCATACAAGTACTTTGATACATGCAATCATTTATTTTACAGATTTTCTTTGAGCTCCTAATATAATTTTGTCATCTGGACAATTGCACATCTCTTGGAATCTTAGGTCTGTAATTGTGTTGTTTCATTTATAATTTTATAGCTTATCTCTCTTGAATAGAAGATCTTGGTTATTCAATATCTTTTAGATTTCTAACAATGACTAACATCTACAATGATAATTGTTATTATTATAATGAGGTTTATTATTATAATCTTTTTAATTAGGGAAAAATAGGTTTTGAAGGGGCCTCTAAACCCTTAACAAAAAGAACAAGTTTCAAAAGAAAAACACAAGGACAATATGCAGCCACTAAAAAAAACTCTAGTTGTTAAAGAATAAGCCTTGCCAAACCAACAACTAAACCATGAACAAAACATCAGCCAAAAAATCCACAAACAACAGAGACTACTATAACTATTCTAATATCTTATCATCTTCTAAATTACTGGAGATCAAATTCTCATGCATCTCCGCCCCATCATCTAGCTCCTGAATAGGAATGGAAACCCTCTTCTTGGTCTTGCTTCTAGTTCTCACACACAACCCCTCATCCTTGCTCTTCTCCATTAGGTTTTTCTTACCTTCATCAACAAACTCTTGCAAATTCTCACCAATATCAAGTGGTTTAATAGTCCACATGCAAGCTTTTTATTTCATAATAGTGATCCCCCAAGCACTAGTATGAAGAGACTAACTACTAACTTGCACAATAGTACTCATGCCTTCATATATTTTGTTGACTTTATCCTCAAGTGATACCAGCCTAGACTCATGATCCCTACCCAATTTAGTAGCATCAACCACCACCTTGTCAAGGACAATATCCATAGTTTTAACTCTGATGTGTATAGTCCATCCCTTTTTACTATTATTGAAAAAACCAACATTGATATTATACATAGTATTCATTTTGATACATTGATTTATTTGACCTCTGAAAGAATCCATCTGAATAGAGAAAGGAGGTTTCCCATTCCATCCTCAACCATTCTAACCAAAACATCCATATTAAGCTTCTCCCAATTGAGAGGCTCTTCCATTAAATTAGTTGACCTCTCAAGCTAGTCCTTAGACACCTTGACTTTTCCCTTTGAAACACCATGAATAGGAGAATCATCCAAGTCAACCACTTCAACCTCAGCCTCCACCTTCTTGGATTTAACAATGGTGTTTTCTAAAAAATCCAATTGACCCTTCCCATTTTTAGCAACACCCTACACATTACCTTGGCCATTAGGAGCAACAATTCTAGTTTGATTAGGGGAATTATCCCTAATTCCTTTATCCCCTTCCCTTGCCATTCCTTTACCTTTCCCATGAGCTAGCTAGCCTCTTTTTGACTCCCTTTCTTCCTCTTAACCACATTCTTAATACCAGTAGAAGCCACCTCCTTCATATCCACATCTGTATTATACCCACCCGAACAAGAATGAGACACCTCAGACTTAGGGTTCTTCTTTGACTTCTTACCACCAGCTTTCTCCAAGGTTGAAATCTCCTTAGAAGACCCTGCTTCATCATCTCCTTCACACTCAACAACATAATCCCCTGTTTCATAGCCAGGAAGGGAACCCTTACCTTTACACACACTAGAGATCTTAGAAATTTTAGGGACATACTTTGCTTTCACAAATTCCATAATTAGAAGCATAATCCCCTTAGATAATATGGATTTATTAGGATTTTTTCTGTTCCCCACAGTAACATTCCATCAATAACAATAAATAGAAAGGAAAAGAAACCATTTATTATTGTGCCTAAAATGGTTTAACATGAAATGGAGATGGTTGAGAATATACCATTTAAGGTAGAATACCTCATGATAGACAAGACGACATCCCTCCAAAGGGGTTTGATGGAGAAGTGGTCATACCCACCACATCCCAAACTCCTGAGCTTAACATATTCCTTACCCTTGAAAAAATTAGCCAAAGAACACTTCAAGGTCAAATGGTCCCTGTAGAATTTCTTTGCCTTAGTAGGTAACCCTATCACTTCAGTAATAAATCCCTCAATGATATCAACCTCCACACTAAGAACACAACACACGATATTTCTATTCATTGAAAAAATCCTAAGTGACCTTCAAATCAAAACCATGAAGCTTAAGAAGATAAGGACACACTACCCCTTCTCCAAGATCTCCCACACCACATAATTGTCTCTAAACTCATCACATGTAACAAGTTCTTGTCTACAACGATCACCCCCTATGGTAGAAAGAGCACCCTAGACCACCATCTTGTCCTTAGTTTGGTTCATATAAAAACAAGAAGAAAGTTCCAAATACAAAGGAATAAAGCCCCCATAATCCATGTGAGCCTAAAAACATGAGGACTCCTAGAAATAATGACCACATCCTTCAGCTCATTACCACAAGTTTTACAATTATTAAATGGAATGTGTTGAACTCCACATGTATAATCCAAATAGAGAGGAGATAAAATTAAATTAAATATCCTTTACCTCCCAAAAGTACCACCAACTTGACATAATCTTTGATCATAATTAATAATGCTTTGAATATTAATGGGGATGACATCACGAGAATTCCAACACTTATGAGAAGAAACCCCCATGTTCACAAATCCATCAACTAAGGAATTAGCTTAATAAAAAACATGTGACATAAAGAGATCATCAAAAGAGCTTAGAAGAGATAAAGTATCCTCAATGATATGCAAAATGGACCATGAGGGAGGATGCATCTTCTTTAAATAATTAACAATGTTAAGAAAATCACCTTCCAACCATATTTTCCTAACCCCTGCCTCTTTTGCAAGAAGAAAGCCATGATAGGCTGTTGATTCCTTTGCAAAATGGTTTTTATAGGTTCCCAAAGAGAGTACCACTACATAAAAAAACTTTCCATTATAATCACGTAACACTCCCCCACAACTATCAGGTTCCAGATTACCCTTGGCCACACCATCAAAGTTAACTTTAAACCAACCCTGAGGAGGAGCTTTCTAGAACACTCCCTCCCTTGAAGGTTTATTCTTCTTCATAAGATAAGAAATATCACAAGAAAGATTCCACTTGATGGCAACCATCAAATTGTAATTAGAAACAAAGAACTTAGGACCATGACAGTTCACCAAAATCATTTCAAAGAGGAAATTTTCTTTAATGGCCTCACAAATTTTGAAAGCAAGTCTAGTTGAAGGAGCAAGCTACAGTTCATAAAAAATTCTATTATTATATTCTTTCTAGATTCCCCACACCACATGCGACACAATGAATGACCATAATAGGGAAAGAACATAATTAGGCAAAGGATCCAACCATTGAGACCATAATTCAATAATAGATGAAGGAAAAAACCAAGATAAATTCCACAAAAGAAGAACATAGGCCTAGATCTCCAAGGAGAAATTACAACCAGCAAATAAGTGATTAACATCCTTGACAACCTCCTTGCACAAGAAACATCTATTAGGAAAAGGATAACCCATCTTCCAAAGATTATTAATCATCAAGATTTTATCTTGGCATAGAAGCCCAAAAAAGTATTGACTTTAGGTAGGAGCTTTAAATTCCACAAATCCCCCCATAAAAGAGAGGGACCAAAAATATGAGTCTGATTACAAAAGGCAGAAGACACAAAAAAAAGACCACTAGGAGAAAACCACCATACCACTCTATCAACAAGAGTGGAAGTTGAGATATGAATTAGAGATAAGAAATGGCAGAGAGGCTCAAGATTCCCATTCACCAAATTAATCCTTTTCCATTTTCCATCAACAAAATAACCAACCACATATAAGCCAAAGGATCTAATGCAAAAGTACTTAAAAGGAGTAGCCCAAAACTCATATTTAAGAGGACCATTTCCAATCCACCAGTCATCTCAGAAGAAGATACTCCTACCATTACCAAGAACCCACCAAATTCCAGAAGCCACAATAGGTTGAGCCTTAATCATGAAGTTCCACAAGGTCGACCCCGAGGGAGGAAAGCAACCTTTGCCCAAAAGATCTCTAAACTTATCAATTCCCCATAGATGCTTAGAAGAAAAAATAGAAGTCCATTCCTTACCTCGCAAGAGTAGGATCCATAACTATTTTGCAAGGAGGGCCAGGTTAAATTCCTTCAATTTCCTTAAACCCAAACCACCTTGATTTTTGGCTCTACAAACTTCCTCCCAAGAGATCAAATGCAATCTACTTTTTTCCTCCATTGTAGACCAAAGGAAGCATTTTGGAATACTCTCAATCTTCTCCCAAAATTTCCTAGGAATCTGGAAAAGACTCATGGCATACATTGGAAGGTTTTGCAGAGTAGATTTAATCAATTGAATCTTCCCAACCTAATTGAGAAGAGCACCTTTCTAACTAGCAAGTTTTGAGTTAAATTTATAAATTAGCCCTTTCTAAAAGGATTTAGGAAAAAAAATCAAACAAAGGGGAAGTCACAAATAAGTAGAAGGAAGCTCCCCAATACCACACTGTAGAATTTGAGCAATCTGTTGTCTCCTACACTCTAGGGTATTAAGGAAGAACACCATGATTTTAGGAAGACTCACCTTCTGGTTGGAACCAGATTCATACTATTGTAAAATAAGATGAATGGACTTGTCCACATTAACTAATCCCTCAGCAAGGATAATAGTGTCATCCACAAATTGTTGGTGAGAGCAAGACTGATGAAGAGAGGACAATCAAATCCCTCTAAATGCACCATTAGAGACAACATTCAAAATAATTTTCCTAATGAATCCACCATAATAATGAAGAGGAAAGGATAAATAAGGTCTCCTTTCCTCAACCCACATGAGCTTTTGAAAAAAAGAAGAGGGAGAACCATTATCCAACACATAGAAAAAAGGAGTAGAGATTAACTTCCCAATTAGCTACAAAACACACCTAGAGAAACTAAACGCCTTCAAGATGCTCAATGAAAAATTCCAATTGACAAGATCATAAGCCTTCACAAGATCCAATTTCAGGATAAAACTATCCTTCTTGTTAACCATTAGGGAGTGAATTTTCTCATGCATAGTGATGAGGTAAAAATAACCTCATCATGATAATACCATAAAGACCTAATTCATATATGCAAATCTCTATCCTCTGCCAATTAATTAAATTTTAGGAGAAATAATTGCTTAATTTTTAGTGAGAAATTGTATAAATTTTATTTCTTTTGATTTCTTGCAGTATTTTTCCAATATAGGTTTAATGGGTTATTTTAAGTGTTTTGTCGATAATAATCAGTCAATCAAAGTTGTAGATTGAAGCATCCATCCAACACGTGGTCCAGAACAAGCTGAAGATATATGCTAGAAATATGCTCCAGAACTTTAGGGTGATGGAACGAAGATATAGTTGCTCTTAAAGTTGTTATTTCTGTTATCTTTTGAGTTAAAGACTTTATGGCTCGACTTGAGCCTCTTAAATACTGTGTAATAGGTTTTTAAAGACATACGAGTTATCCATAGATCTGTTTTAGATATTTTCAATGGTTATCCATACCATCTAAAATATAGGATATAGTTACAGTTTCTCTATAAAAGATATGATCTCTAGAAGTAAGATATACAGTGAAAAAGTAATGTTATACTGTTAGAATGTTTCTGAAGTTTATGAATAAAGAGATTGTTATCTAAAAATTTTGAGTTATGAGTTATGGATGATAATTACAGTTGATAGAAGTGTTTCTAAAATAACTGTGAATGTGAGCTAAGAATGAATGTGATAACCCACGAGCTGGCCACTCGACGGGAGATGACTTAAGTAGATAAGTGTTTTCTTTCATTATGTTGTTCTAAAGAGAATCATTAAGTTTACTGTTATGAAATTTTAGTTATGAAGTATTTGTCGCTTTTCACTTCCCTAGTTTATGTTATTAACTGCTAGAATCTTTATTGTTAAGAAGATGTTTTATGGATTTTTATAAGTTTTTTTGCTTTTATAATTTTTTAGCTTCTTAGTTAGTTGTTTCTGTACTTTTCAATTCAGTCATCATGCTTTCTAAATTAGTTTTCTTATGCTTTCAGTTCAAAACTTTCCTATTTTCTTAGGAATAAATTGCTTTACAGTTTTATAGTTAGACAATTTGAAGTCATAATTAATATTAAGTTGTTCTTAAAAGTTAGAAAACCTGAGGGAGATACTCCAAACTTCTTCTATTGCAAATTGCCTTGAACACTACCTAGTCAAAAATTGAATTTTATATTCTAAAGTAATGGGTCCGAACGACAGCCTATCACTTTTTGGCACCGTTGTTGGGGACACCTTAGCTTCTTTTGCTTGAGTGTTAATAGAAGATGCCTAGAATACCTCTTTTAGGCCAAAAATACTATCTTTGGCTTCCTTTTTTGCATGGTCAGGAAAAGAGGCCCTCACAGACGATTTATACCAAAGAACCTCCCAAAATACATCCCAGTTATACATAGGGAGGCCCAAGGCTCAGAAGACCACTCTATCGAAGAATTACTTGAGCCTAACCCACCAGAGGCTTTCCACTATTTCCTTGAAGATCATCCTGTAGTACAACTTGTTGTCGAGGAAATTATTTTTGAGGAGCATAGTCCTATGAACATCATGAGGGAGATACTTCAGACTTCTTCTATTGCAAATTTCCTTGAACACTACTCAGTCGAAAAAATGAATTTTATATTCTAAAGTAATGGGACCTAACGACAACCTATCACATAGTAATAATGGAGTCCAAGATCAGCCTCCCTAGAACAAAACCATTTTGTTGAGGAGAAATAATGAGAGGAAGAACCAACTGCAACCTAGAAGCCAACACTTTAGATAAGATTTTATAAAAATAATTACATAAGTTGATCGACTGAAACTCATTGAAGGAAGAAGCCCCTTACTTCTTAGGAATAAGATGTAATGCCCTGCCATGTAACCCTAGAGAATGACACAAATACAACGGAAGCGTACCAATTTTTTTATTTAAAGTGTAATTATAACAAGTGAACTACACATAACACATACATCCTCTAAAGTACATGAAAATGCTTACATTCGAATCCCATAACTTACATAAGTAAACTAGTCATAGCATATAAATATTACTCAATAAATAAATAACATACATCCAAAACATTAAAATCATCATATAAGATACAAGTACATAAAGGAGTCATCCTTAAATTGCATTCATTCCATAAAGCAGTTACAAAGCTCATTTCCAAAATGAGGAAGATCATACGATAATATTACAATTACAAGGATACAAGAATCCTCCTCAAACACAAATGAGGAGTAGTACATATACAAAGTTTCCAATTGATATAAAATAACAAGAGAGATGGAACATATCAATGGGTACACATGAGCTCTCCAATCTAGAAGGTCCTGTCATCATGAACATGTAATGGGAACCCAACAGTGTATGGTGCACGTTCCACCCAACCAAGTGGTACCCGAAGGTCCACCCCACATGCTAGGAGATAGGAAAAGGGCTTCCTAGATAAAACCAACAACCTCTAGACATAGGAAAACTCAAGATTAAACAACACAAGTACAAAACATAACATAAAAGGTTACATTGCTTCCAGAGTAAAAGAATCAAGTTTATCAATTTTCACAAAACATATTGTTGTCATAGGAGGAGTATCACACATAATTTTCTATGGGTTACCTTGGCATAACCTTCCTAGGCTACTGGACCCCCATTCTAGGTTACCCTGGCTGCCTCTACCAGTCGCCAGACCCCCATCCTAGGTTACCTTGGTTGCCTCTACCGGTCGCCAAACCCCCATACAAACTAACTTTATTATTATGAGAGTTACCCATTCCCTTAATTATTTTTAAGTTATCACTTGATTAAACCCTCAATGAGTTACCCTTGTGCCCCTTTGTGAGTCAGACCCCCACTGAGAACCACTCCCCTATTGACAACACAAGGATCTAATCCAAAACCCAAGGGTAAACAAAGTGCATAAAATGGATATTAAATCCCAATACAAAATATAAGAGGTAACATATCCCGTTAGTAGTAACCGGGTGTTTAAACTGAATCACACATCCTCTTCATAGTAACTGGGTGTTTCAAACTAAATCATAACCAAGTGCACTACTCAAGGTAAATCAAAGGGCCGAACCACAAAGCACAACAACCCCCTCGTAAAGTAACATCATTTGGAAGACTTACAAAATCACAACTAACCCAAATTGCCCAACTGACATGAACAGAAGAATCACCATTTAACAAACAATTCATGTAGGAATTAATATACCATTAGGATTTCCTAAATCCAATTTTCCATTTCAATAAAATATATTGCTCAAATAATTCTAACTCAAAGCAATTTTATTCATAGGCTATGAATAAATTAAATCTAATTGTTTAAAACAATTTCCCAATTACATATAAATGAAAATCAATTTCCCTTTTTTAAAATTATATCATTTAAAAATTATCTTTTTCATGCATTTGCATGCATCTATTTAAAAATACTTTTATCCTTTTAAATATATATATATATAAATATAATTAAATTACCATTTTCATACAATTACAAAGTGTGTATATATATACATATATATAAATATATATATTGAATATACATATTTATATACATATATATATAAATATCTATATTATATTTATATACATTTATATATATGTATATAAATATATATATTTATATATATACATACACACACACAGATATATATATATATATATATATATTTAAAATGCAAAATAAATGGAGTGATAGGCTTTTAAATGCCCCATGATTTTGTAAGTCTTCTAGATGATGTTACTTTACGAGGGGGTTGTGTTTTGTGGTTCAGCCCTTTGATTTACTTTGGGTAGTGCACTTGGTTATATTTCAGTTTGAAACACCGGGTTACTACGAATGGGATGTTTGATTCAGTTTAAACACCTAGTTACTATGAACAGGATATGTGATTTAGTTTAAACACCTAGTTACTATGAACGAGATGTGTTGCCTCTTATATTTTGTATTGGGATTTAATATCCGTTTTGTGCACTGTGTTTACCCATGGGTTTTGGATTAGATCCTTGCATTGTCAGTAGGGGAGTGGTTCTTAGTGGGGGTTCGACACACAAAGGGGCACTAGGGTAACTCATTGAGGGTTTAATCAAGTGACAACTTAAAAAGAATTAAGGGAATGGGTAACTCTCATAATAATAAAGTTAGTTTGTATGGGGGTCCAATGGCCAGTAGAGGCAGCTAGGGTAACCTAGGATGGGGGTCTGGCGACTAGTAGAGGCAACCAGGGTAACCCAAAATGGGGGTCTGGTAGCCTAGGAAGGTTACGCCAGGGTAACCCATAGCATATTAGGTGTGATACTCCTCCTATGACAATAGTATGTTTTGTGAAAATTGATAAACTTGATTCTTTTACTCTGGAAGTAATGTAACCTTTTATGTTATATTTTGTACTTGTGTAGTTTAGTCTTGAGTTTTCCTGTGTCTAGAGGTTGGTTTTATCTAGGAATCCCTTTTACTATCTCCTAGCACGTGGGGTGGACCTTCGGGTACCACTTGGTTGGGTGGAACGTGCACCATACACCGTTGGGTTCCCATTACATGTTCGTGATGATGAGATCTTTTAGAATAGAGAGCTCATGTGTACCTGTTGATATGTTCCATCTCTCTTGTTCTTTTGTATCAATTGGAAACTTTGTATATGTACTACTCCTCATTTGTGTTCAAGGAGAATTCTTGTATCCTTGTAATTATAATATTATCATATGATCTTCCTCATTTTGGAAATGAGCTTTGTAACTGCTTTATGGAATGAATGCAATTTAAGGATGAATCCTTTATGTACTTGTATCTTATATGATGAGTTTAATGTTTCAGATGTATGTTATTTATTTATTGAGTAATATTTATATGCTATGATTAGTTTACTTATGTAAGCTATGGGATTCAAATGTAAGCATTGTCATGTACCTTAGAGGATGTATGTGTTATGTGTAGTTCACTTGTTATAATTACACTTAATTTTTTTTTTGCTACTCTTCCATTGTGTTTGCATCATTCTCTAGGGTTACATGGTAGGGCATTACACATTTATTTATATATATTTTAAAAATGCAAATTGCCTTGAGTTAGAATTATTTGAGCAATGTATTTTTTTGAAATGGAAAATTGGATTTAGGAAATCCTAATGGTAGATTTATTTCTTGTGTGAATTTTTTGTTAAATGGTGATTCTTCTGTTCATGTCAATTGAGAAATTTGGGTTAGTTGTGATTTTGTAAGTCTTCCAGATGATGTTACTTTACAAGGGGGTTGTTGTGTTTTGTGGTTCAACCCTTTGATTTACCTTGGGTAGTGCACTTGGTTATGATGCAATTCGAAACACCCGATTACTACGAATGTGATGTTTGATTCAGTTTAAACACCCAGTTACTATGAACGGGATGTGTGATTTAGTTTAAACACCCGGTTACTAGGAACGAGATGTGTTGCCTCTTATATTTTGTATTGGGATTTAATATCCATTTTTTGCACTATGTTTACCCTTGGGTTTTGGATTGTATCCTTGTGTTGTCAGTAGGGGAGTGGTTCCCAGTGGGGGTCTGACACATAAAGCGGTGCCAGAGTAACTCACTGAGGGTTTAATCAAGTGATAACTTAAAAAGAATTAAGGGAATGGGTAACTCTCATAATAATATAGTTAGTTTGTATGGGGGTCCAACCGCTAATAGAGGTAGCTAGGGTAACCCAGAATGGGGGTCCGATGGCCGGTAGAGGCAGTCAAGGTAACCTAGAATGGGGGTCGAGTAGCCTAGGAAGGTTACGCCAGGGTAACCCATAGCAAATTATGTGTGATACTCCTCCTATGACAATAGTATGTTTTGTGAAAATTGATAAACTTGATTCTTTTACTTTAGAAACAATGTAACCCTTATGTTATGTTTTGTACTTGTGTAGTTTAGTCTTGAGTTTTCTTGTCCAAAGGTTGTTGGTTTTATCTAGGAAGCCCTTTTACTATCTTCTAGTATGGGGGTTAGACCTTCAGGTACCACTTGGTTGGGTGGAACATGTACCATACACCGTTGGGTTCCCATTACATGTTCGTGATGACGGGATCTTCTAGATTAGAGAGCTCATGTGTACCCATTGATATGTTCCATCTCTCTTGTTCTTTTATATTAGTTGGAAACTTTGTATATGTACTACTCCTTATTTGTGTTCAAGGAGGATTCTTGTATCCTTGTAATTGTAATATTATCATATGATCTTCCTCATTTTGGAAATGAGCTTTGTAATTGCTTTATGGAATGAATGCAATTTAAGGATGACTCCTTTATGTACTTGTATCTTATATGATGAGTTTAATGTTTTGGATGTATGTTATTTATTTATTGAGTAATATTTATATGCTATGATTAGTTTACTTATGTAAGTTATGGGATTCGAATGTAAGCGTTGTCACGTACTTTAGAGGATGTATGTGTTATGTGTAGTTCACTTGTTATACTTGCACTTGAAAAATAAAAAAATTTGCTACGCTTTCATTGTGTTTGCGTCATTCTTTAGGGTTACGTGGAGGGGCATTACACATGGTATCAAAGCCCAAGTTTAAACACTGGGTGCTCTGGGATAATGTTGAGCCCATTATGTTGACTTAGTTGCTCGAACTCTAGAGGGTGCGACTTTCTTTTGTGTCATCCTTATTTGTCAACTCGAGTTTGTTCGTAGGTGGTGTTGGTCCAATGGTGCAGAAACCAGTAGAAATGATAGGACCCTCGGTGTAGTGCGCAATGCACCGATATCCTTTCTACCGAGGAAATGCATTATGGGCATTTGGGTAGCATGTGAATGTGATAAGTGTGTGTGTGTGTTATCCATTTTCTGTTTGTAGGCTTCTAGGAGTAGGCCTGATCCTAGGGGGGGAGGATGTAGTACCCCTCCAATTTTCTTATAGTTTTTGAGAATGCTTTTACTTTGATAAACTATGATACTATGTTGTTGTTATTTGATTACTGACATTGGAGTGATGATGGTTTTTATATTGTGATGTGATGGTACACTATATGGGTGATTATTATTTGTGACATGCTTTCTGGTTAGCATAGTTGATTATTTGAGCTGATATTGATATATGCTCATATGCAGTTAATTGATATTTTAATTTCATTAGTTTTGATGTGACATTGTATTGGTGAAGAGAACGGGATTGCATCACTCGCTTGCAAGCACCTTGTGATTCCACGATTTTCTCTTCACGGTGTGTTTGATTCATGATTTATATATATGTACAACATATGCTTTGATTGTAGGATTGTAGGTACATGACATCGGCTCTACCTGGATTCACAAGTTTGAGCGTGTCCATTGCCCAACGGTACAGTTGATTGGGAGATAGTAATAGGGTTTTCCTTATCAAGCCACAACCCTAGTCACAGTGTGTCATCAGTCTTTGTCTGGTTTTGTTGAGTTGTCATGTTGTCCTTGTTTGCCTTGTTATTTATTTGCAAGGTTTGTTATGTGGAAATTAATGTTAAATTAATGCTTTAAATGGTTTATTGATTTTGATTAATATTATTAGAAGCTTTGTATTTAATTTAATTAATTAAATTTAATTATTTTGTAAAGTAATTTAATCTTTGAGATTAAATTTATTTTATAAAATAATTAAATTAATTAGATTAAATTTATTTAGAAATTAATATGTGAGTTTTTAGTTATTAAATTGCATAAATATCTTAGAGGAAATATCTAAGAGTTGGTTGAAAGATATTTGATATTTGACATGTGTGTTAGAAAATTAATTAATTACTATTGTTGGGAAATAATTCTTGGAGAGAATATTTGCAATGACTGAAAGAGGAAAGAGGTTACTTCATGGGAATGGTAAATATATTTTGGGAAGAAATTGTAAGTTGAAAAGGAAGTTCTCGGGAAAATTCTAGGCTTTGGTTTTTATTTTCTTCTTTTTGGAAAAATGGTTTTCTTGGAGGAAGCTTTGGCAATTTGGAATCTGTAAGTGAAGCTCCTCTTCAAATTTCATTTCCTCAAGCTTTTAGAAACATGTTCTTTTTATTGTTTTACAAACTGAAAAGATTGTCTGTACAAGAAATATTTGTGTAGAAGCTTTAATTTATTTTATAGATTTGGAAGCTTTCTGTGTTTGAAAAATTTTCGTGAATATTTTAGAGTTTTTGTAGAAAATTTTATAGTGAAATCAGAGAGCCTCTATTGAATTCTTTTTCTAAACAATAGAAAACTTAGAGGGAAAACAATAGAGAAATTTGTAAATCTATATAGGAATTGATTTCAATCTTCCTGATAAAATTGGGGAAAATCTTATTTGAATTGGAAAGATCTTGTAGAAGAATATCATTTAAATTTGTTTTCCCAATTAGTTTTATTTGGCTGGGAAAATTGGAAAACCTCTGTGAAATTTTCTAAATAATTCCTATAGAAAGCTTTTATGAAAATAATTTGTCCGATTGGACATTTGTGTTGATTAATTTATATATATATATGTATGTATGTATATATTTGAATATATATATATATATATATATATACACATATACATATATATTTGTGAAGATATCCTATAGAAAGTAATTTTGGAAAAAAATTATATTAAATGAAAAGCCAGACTGTAGATTCCGTATGGCAATTTTTTTTAATAATTCACAGAATTTAAAAAAAGTATGAAAATGTTTATTTTGTGGGGGAAGGGCTACCCACAGCCATCCCCATAGGGGAGGTAGACTATGAGGCAGCACCCAGTGCTGCCTTCCTAGGTAGCGCCGACGCTACCTACACAGGCTACACCCCCACTGTGGGGGTTCGGATGTGTACAGCCGTCGGCCTTGTAAACCCTCATTTGCCCTTTCAAAATTTGATTTTGAATTAAATATTATTTTATTAAAGTTTCTAAAATATAATATATACATATATATATTTATATATATGTATATAAATATATAAATATAGATATATTCAATATATATATATGTATGTATATGTATGTATATGTATGTATATATATACACACTTTGTAATTGTATGAAAATAGTAGTTTAATTTTAAATATATATATATATTTAAAAGGATAAAAGTATTTTTAAATAGATGCATGCAAATGCATGAAAAAGATAGTTCTTAAATGATATAATTTAAAAAAAGGGAAATTGGTTTTTATTTATATGTAATTGGGAAATTGTTTTAAACAATTAGATTTAATTTATTCATAGGCTGTGAATAAAATTGCCTTGAGTTAGAATTATTTGAGCAATGTATTTTATTGAAATGGAAAATTGGATTTAGGAAATCCTAATGGTAGATTTATTTCTTGCGTGAATTGTTTGTTAAATGGTGATTCTTCTGTTCATGTTAGTTGGGCAATTTGGGTTAGTTGTGATTTTGTAAGTCTTCCAGATGATGCTACTTTATGAGGGGGTTGTTGTGTTTTGTGGTTTAGCCTTTTGATTTACCTTGGGTAGTGCACTTGGTTATGATTCAGTTCAAAACAACTGGTTACTACGAATGAGATGTGTGATTTAGTTTAAACACCTAGTTACTATGAACTGGATGTGTGATTCAGTGTAAACACCTAGTTACTATGAATGGGATATGTTGCCTCTTATATTTTGTATTGGGATTTAATAGTCATTTTGTGCACTTTGTTTACCCTTGGGTTTTGGATTAGATCCTTGTGTTAACAGTAGGGGAGTGGTTCTCAGTGGGGGTTTGGCACACAAAGGGGTGCCAGGGTAATTCACTGAGGGTTTAATAGAGGTCAACTTCTGGTGAAGGTTGGCTTCCTCATGGTTCTCACCTAATTCTAACCTACTCTACTGACTTGCTAAGAAAAGGGTAAAGAGATAACATAAAATGAAAACTACCTCCTAAGGTGATACACCAAAGATGATTTCAGAACCTATAAAGCTATTATTACATAGAGTTTTCAAACAACAACACGCTTAGCATGCAAAACTCCAATACTCATATGCTTTGCATAAATATTTCATGAGAAGATTTCCAATGCATTCAATTCAAGAAGGAAAAGGAAAATTTCACAACTTGAATTACTTGCAACAAAATACAACTCACAACCTGCAAACATATACTTCTACACAAAGGTGATGTAAATAAGACACAAAAACAAGGAAATATGAAAAATTCACTTGTAATGGCATCAATCATCAAGATTCACACAATATAACTGAAAAAGAGAAGGAAAAATGCTTATCATTACTATTCTCCAAAGTGTAAGTTGCTATACATGACTGAAAATGAGTTACAAAACTTTATATTTTCCTCCAAGGACTCCAAAATGAGTCACAAAACAAAAAAGAACATCTTGAGAACTTCCTTTTTAACTTTTCACGTTAGTTGGGCAATTTGGGTTAGTTGTGATTTTATAAGTCTTCTAGATGATGTTACTTTATGAGGGGGTTGTTGTGTTTTGTGGTTCAGCCCTTTGATTTACCTTAGGTAGTGCACTTGGTTATGATTCATTTTGAAACACCCGGTTACTATGAACGAGATGTGTGATTCAGTTTAAACACCTAGTTACTATGAATGGGATGTGTGATTCAGTTTAAACACCCGGTTACTATGAACGAGACGTGTTGCCTCTTATATTTTGTATTGGTATTTAATATCTGTTTTGTGCACTATGTTTACCCTTAGGCTTTGGATTAGATCCTTGTGTTGTTAGTAGGGGAGTGGTTCTCAGTGGGGGTCTGACACACAAAGGGGTGCCAGGGTAACTCACTGATGGTTTAATCAAGTGATAACTTAAAAAGAATTAAGGGAATGGGTAACTCTCATAATAATAAAGTTAGTTTGTATGGGGATCCGATGACCAGTAGAGGTAGCCAGGGTAACCTAGGATGGGGGTCTGGTGACTGGTAGAGGTAGCCAGGGTAACCCAGAATGGGGGTTCGGTAGCCTAGGAAGGTTACGCCAAAGTAACCCATAGCAAATTATGTGTGATACTCCTATGACAATAGTATGTTTTGTGAAAATTGATAAACTTGATTCTTTTACTCTAGAAGCAATGTAACCCTTATGTTATGTTTTGTACTTGTGTAGTTTAGTCTTGAGTTTTCTTGTGTCTAGAGGTTGTTGGTTTTATCTAGGAAGCCCTTTTACTATCTCCTAGCATGTGGGGTGGACCTTCGGGTACCACTTGGTTGGGTGAAGCGTGCACCATACACTGTTGGGTTCCCATTACATGTTCGTGATGAGATCTTCCAGATTGGAGAGCTCATGTGTACCCATTGATATGTTCCATCTCTCTTGTTCTTTTATATCAGTTGGAAACTTTGTATATGTACTGCTCCTCATTTGTGTTCGAGGAGGATTCTTGTATCCTTGTAATTGTAATATTATCGTATGATCTTCCTCATTTTGGAAATGAGCTTTGTAACTACTTTATGGAATGAATGCAATTTAAGAATGACTCCTTTATGTACTTGTATCTTATATGATGAGTTTAATGTTTCAATGTATGTTATTTATTTATTGAGTAATATTTATATGCTATGATTAGTTTACTTATGTAAGTTATGTGATTTGAATGTAAGCGTTGTCACGTACTTTAGAGGATGTATGCATTATGTGTAGTTCACTTGTTATAATTACTTGTGTATGCATCATTCTCTAGGGTTATGTGGCGAGACATTACAATGGTATTAGAGCCCAGAATTTTTTGGAGAACTTCCTTTTTAACTTTTCAACAACGTCTTCCCAAAATATCTTTACCATTCTCGTGAAGTAACCTCTTTCCTCTTTGAGTTATTGCAAATATTCTCTTTGAGAATTATTTCCCAACAACAGTAATTAATTAATTTTCTAACACACATGTCAAATATCAAATATCTTTCAACCAACTCTTAGATACTTCCTCTAAGATATTTATGCAATTTAATAATTAAAAACTCACATATTAATTTATAAATAAATTTAATCTAATTAATTTAATTATTTTATAAAATAAATTTAATCTCAAAGATTAAATTACTTTACAAAATAATTAAATTAAATTAATTAAATTAAATACAAAGCTTCTAATAATGTTAATCAAAATTAATTAAATAATCATTAAAAACCATTTAAAACATTAATTTAACATTAATTTCCACATAATAAACCTTGCAAAATAAATAAATAACAAGGCAAACAGGGACAACATGACAACTCAACAAAACTAGACAAAGATTGATGACACACTATGACTAGGGTTGTGGCTTGACAAGGAAAACCCCATTACTATCTCCCAAATAGTTGTACCATTGGGCAATGGAAATGCTAAAACCTGTGAATCTAGGTGGAGCCAATGTCATGTACCTACAATCCTGCATCAAAGAATATGTCGTACATATATATAAATCATGAATCAAACACACGATGAAGAGAAAATCACGAAATCACAGGGCACTCACAAGTGAGTGATGCAATCCTGTTCTCTTCACCAATACAGTGTCACATCAAAACTGATGAAATTAAAAGTTTAATTAACTACAGATGAGCATATATCAATATCAACTCAAATAATGAACTATGCTAACTAGAAAGCATGCCACAAACAATAATCACCCATATAGTGTACCATCACATCACAATATAAAAACCATAATCGCTCCAATGTCAGCGATCAAATAACAACATAGTATCATAGTTTATCAAAGTAAAAGCACTTTCAGAAAATATAAACAAATTGGAGGGACCGTA